>JBCNJP010005465.1:0-68428 GCA_039602395.1 Deinandra increscens subsp. villosa
TTTAGAAGTAGATTAAAGGGTATTTGTGTTAGCCGTTCAAAAAAAAAAACTATCTCGAGATTCTAAAAGTATCTATGATATGAATGAGACTTAAATGTTTGTTGTTACTTATATTAATAATTATATGGTACAGATAAAATCAAAAGTTCAACACTAGATTGGACTTGTCGTTTTCACATCATACATGGGATTGCTCGAGGGATTCTCTATCTTCATCAAGATTCGCCGTTAAAAATCGTTCATCGAGATCTTAAAGCTAGCAACATTTTGTTGGACGATGACATGAATCCAAAGATATCTGACTTTGGTCTCGCAAGAATGTTTAGAGATCATGAAAACGAAGCAAATACAAACAGGGTAGTTGGAACTTTGTAAGACCCCTCAACTCAATCAACTTTCTATATATGATAAACATCTTAAAATTATATGTCTAAATCCTCATAATCTTGCTTTAGGGGCTATATACCGCCGGAGTACGCTCTAGACGGAACATTTTCTGAGAAATCCGACGTATATAGTTTTGGTGTTCTTGTACTTGAAATAGTAAGTGGAAAGAAAAACAGAGGATTCTCTCATGAAAAGGATAGTGATAATCTTCTTGCGCATGTAAGTTCAATAAAAACTAATGCTAGAGTAAACGTGAGCTTATCTATAAAATGACTAATTTGTTATTTTCAGGCATGGAGGCTCTTCGAAGAAGGCGTGGCTCTTGAGTTGCTTAGTGCGCATATGCGTGACTCATGTGTCGAGTCTAAAGTACTTCGGTCAATACATATTGGTCTTTTATGTGTGCAACATCATGCAAAAGACAGACCATCTATGTCATCCGTGGTTTTAATGTTTGATCAAGATGGTGCGTTACCTCTACCTAAACAACCAGCATTTTTTGCACAAGATACTCTACCCGAAGCTAATCAGGTCTCTGTCAATGGGGTCACGATGACAATATTAGAACCTCGCTAAGATTTTATATTTGGTGATTGTAAGTAATTAGTTTTCTTCTATGCATATTACTTGTATTCATGTTACAAAGAAGTGAAGAACATGTTTAAAATTGAACAAATCGAGTTCTCAACAATCATGAACAAAATATTTGTTTTGTATTACACTCATTACAATAAGTCGGTGGATTATTTGCATTTTTAGACCGGACATAGTGGTGTGACAAAGTCAAGATCCACGCACTTAAATGATAAAATCATACAATATGATTTGGTCAAACAAAAATCGGATGCGTCTGACACTACACGAGTACACGTATTTTAGAGTTTATTTTACAAAGATGTTTTGTTTTGTTAATTATTTAATTTCCTAATTTGAGTCAAATAGGACTCTTAAGTCAAACAAATTATAGCTTAATTATATATAGGGGTGGGTACCCATATAGAGGTATTAAAGTATTGTATTTGATTTGAGTTTCATTAATACACAAGAAAAGAGCACGTCATGTGAGGGTTTCTCATAAAACATGGTTTTATACTTTTGTTCTTGTAAAATATAAGAAGAATAGAGTAAGGATGGCCGGGGCAGAGCAAAAGTCGGGCGACTCCTCCGACGGCGGTTCCGGTGAATGGGTGGAGGTGCAAAGGCGGCGAGGAAAGAAGATTTTTGACGGCGATTTGGATGCTGAACCTAAGGACGACGGGCTGGTCTCCTATTACATCTCAAAGCTTCCCGATAAGTGCTCCGTACTGGATCTGGAGAAGGCTTATCAAGATTTCGGTTTCATCGCCGACATCTTCATCTCAAAACGGCGCAACAAGGCTGGGAATCGATTCAGTTTCCTCAAATTCTCAGGTGTATCGGATAAATGGGGTCTGGAACGAACCTCCGTGGCGTTCGCATCGGTGGTGTTAAGATCTACTCTAATCTTCAGAAATTCGACAGGAACGGTAAGCTGGAGACTATTAGTCGTCTGACGTCTCCTCCGGCTTCTTTCCCCCATCTTCTGGTAATTCCGGTGGTGGTGCTCAAGCTTGGAAACCTGTTCAGAATGACATATCTTATGCATCGGTTGCCTCTGGACGCCATGAGGCGGTTTCTGTTGGGTCATCGGAAAAAACTCTAGATCTGGGTCGGTTACACACGCCGACAATGGAGGAGTGGCATGGCAGGGCCCTGATTGGTAAAGCCCTAGACATCTCTTGTTTATGTGGTCTGCAATCTCTTCTGGATCGCTGGGCGGATTCCTCATGTAGGCCTCGCTACCTTGGGGGGCTCTCGGTTCTCATTACATTTAGAAATCCCGGTTTGGCTTCGGAGTTTCTAGAGAACGTGACTGCTTGGTCAGGTTGGTTTTCCAAATTGGACGTGTGGCGTGGCCAATCTTTTCCCTTGGAACGTATTGCTTGGGCTAGGATTTCAGGTGTTCCACCTCAGCTCTGGTTCCCGGAGGTGTTAAATCGCATCGGAGCTTTGTTCGGGGTGGTTATTCATCCCTCGGATGCGGATCTCATGGATTGTAACCCGTCAAGGGATCATGTTGAAATCCTCGTTGATGGTATTCGGCGGCTTGATGATTATGTTACTGTTGTTTTGGAAGATAGGCGCTTTCGATGCAGTGTGCGTGAAGGTTATGATGACTGGGTCCCTGAGTTCGTTGACAGGGTGGCGAAGAATGGTTTCTGCTCGGATTCTCAAGATGTAAAAGATGACGAAAGCCCCAGGTTAGTGAACATTAATTCTGTTAATGCTACACCTTCGTCGGTTTCTGTTTTGCAGGTTCAACCCTGTGTTGAAGACCCGCCGGCAGCTGCTCCGGTGGAATGCCCTAACGTGTCTAACGGTCCTGTGCACAGGGAAAGAGTGAACAATCATGATGGGGTCGCTTCGAATTCCGAGGCACGTGATGTTGATGCCTCATCGTCTCTGTCTGGGTTTGTGTCGTCGGAGCAGGCTGGTGTTGACCACACTCAATCCAAGCCCGCAAACTTTGGGCCGTCTGGGCCTGGCCAAGCTTACTTAATTAATCGCGTGGGCAATTCCAATTCGTGGAGGTTTAACAAACGGCACAGATGTATTAGAAGCCCTACTCCCCCCGATGTCTATGCTTATGGTTCCCCTGTGATGTCTGGTGCTCACCATTCCCCATCTCCTATGGCCGTGGAGGAATCGAATCCCTCTTTTGGTCCGTCTGCTGGTGAATTTTTGGATCAGGGGGATACTCATGTCGATCATGCTCGTGATGCTAACTCTTCGTCACTAGATGCGGTTTCTCAAGAGGTGTAACATACAATCTCTGTTGGTGAATTGATCGGGGTGCGACTTGACGACCATCCTGATCTGGTTCAGTCTTTGGTTTCGAAGGATCTTGGTGCTCAAAGGGTTCAATCATGAATTTTCTTTCAATGAATTTGCGTGGTCTTGGTGGTCCGGCTAAAGCTAATTGGGTTTGGGGTATTAAAACTTCTAATGGTGTGAACTTCATTTCTATTCAGGAGACGAAAACTGACGACTACTCGGGTGTTCGTATCAGGGACTTTTGGGGTCAAAGTCGTTTTATGGTTGAATGGGTTGAGGCCGCTGGAAGGGGCCACTCCGGAGGTTTGCTGTCCATCTGGGATCCTAGCATATTTACTGCCTTTTCGGTTCGAAGGGGTAGGCATTTCCTCATTGTTTAAGGTACCATTTGTGGATCAGGGCATTGCATCAACATTGGTAATATCTATGCTCCCAATGACCCGGTTGCTCGTCGGGGGCTTTGGCATGATCTTCTTTAAATCAAATCGAGCTTGCATGGGATGCGGATCCTCATGGGAGACTTCAACGATGTTCGGGAGGAGTCGGAACGGGTCAACTCGGAGTTCGTTACTAGTCATGCGGCTCACTTTAACAACTTCATTTTTTGAGGCTGGGTTTCATGAATATACTTCCTCAGGTATTAATCTTACTTATTTATCTGATAATGGTTTGAAAATGAGTAAATTGGACAGGTTTCTAGTGGATTACAATTTCTTCACTCTTTGGCCTTTGGCGACTGTTTTGGGTCTCCCCCGTATGCATTCGGACCACTGTCCTATTCTTTTGTCCACTTTGGCGAGCGATTTTGGTCCTGTTCCATTAAAGGTGTTCCATTCTTGTTTAGATAAGATAGACTTCATCCCCTTTGTGCTTAACCTTTGTCAGTCTTTTAATTTTGTGGGGCCTCCTGATCTTGCTCTGGCCACAAAGCTGAAATGGTTAAAAGGTAAAGTTAAGGCCTGGATTGCATCGGTTAGGAGGCAGGAAGAAGGGCTCTTGGATCTGGAAAAGCAGGAGCTTTCAAATATTGATCTAGCTGTTGGTGACCGTGCTTTAAGTTCGGATGAAATTAACCGAAGAATTGTTTGCAAAAGGAAAATTTTGGAGCTTGAGAAAATTCGGGTTAGTGATATTCGGCAGAAAGCTCGTTCTAAATGGGCGTTGGACGGTGATGAGAATACCCGGTATTTTCATAGGATTATTAATGCGAATCTGAAAAGTAATCGTCTTAATGGGCTTATGGTTGATGGGGTTTGGACTTCTGACCCGTCCAGGGTTAAGCAAGAAGTTCTGGACTTCTTTTTGTTGGATTAGGTGTCTAAGCCTATAACTAAAATTGATAGCAGCACATTCCTTTTGGGTTGCCCTCAAGACTCGGCATATGGAGAATTAATAAAAAGGGGAAAAAAGAAATGGTTTATTAATTATTATGGTTTAATAATTAATTAGACAAAAACTATTTGGGAGGTTAATTAACAGTTTGGTTAATTGAAAGGGATAATTAACAATTAATCAATAGTTTGTTAAATTAGGAATGTTGTTATCCAACATGGAAGATTTCGAAATCCCTTATGCAAAGGGAATTTTCAAAAATTCCATGTATCCCACATTGGTGGGATTACAAAGTAAGGAGGTTGTCCAAGGCTATAAATAAAGGCCTTAGGGATTCATTCCAATTCGCTCATCAAGGCTTGAGTATTCGCCTCCTTCTTTCTCCCTCCTTGTGGAAGAACTCCTTATAGTTCATCCCACCCTTAGTTTATATTCTTCTTCGAGTCCTTGGGTGTGATCCCATTAGAGGCACGACGATTGTGGTGCTTGCTTCCTTGAAGTCAAGAAGGATTATTATAGTTGTTTACTATAACAAATAAGAGGTTGTTGGTCCGAAATCTCCCAAACACACGATATCTAATCAAACACGAGTGCGGAATCCTCGTGAAAGATTGATTCAAGATGAATAGTAGAATAAAAGACTAGATCTTTAAGAAAGATGAAGTCTTGAATGGAAATAAGCTACTATGAAGCTTGAAGAAGAGCTGATCGGAATCACACACACAAGGGGAAATCGTAAATAGGTTCTCCAAAGCTTACTTGATCATAATCATGAGGTGGTATTTATACCACCTCTTACAAGCACATGGGCTAATCATAAACCCAATAAGCCCAATCATAAACCCAAGCCCATGCCCAATCTAATAGTAAACTAGCCTAAACATAATAAAACTAGCCTACTAATCTAATTAAACCCTCTAAGCCCAGCCCAACTTATTTAATATTACAAGCCTCATAATCTAGCCTCTACAATCTTCCCCTAGGCTTGTGATATTAAATGTCTTCGATCTTTGAAATTCTTCTTCTTGAGTGGCTGGCATAGATGTTGATGAAGATTCTTTCCGCAGAAATCTTCAGTGGGTTTCATGATGGGCACATGGGACTTCCTCTTGATCAGCATCAGCTTGAACTTCTTGAAATGAACAAGTTAATGAGAGGAGGATTCTCATTGACTTGTTTCTCTTGAAAGAATTGGTTCTTGCTGAATCTTCGGTAACTCTCTTGAATCTTCAAAACAATTAGAGGTTAAATTTTGAAAAACCTCTAACTGTGAAGACCTTGATTGTTGAACTTGGATCTTCATGATCTCTGACTGCTCTCTGCATCACTTTCTTTTTCAAAGATTGACTTGAAATCTTCAGCTTCCCCTAAACTTGTGAGCATTTTCTTTGAAAAACTTTTGAAGCTTTTGGATACTTGTAAAGATACCAACAACTTCCCCTGAACAGTTGCTTTTCAGATGGAAGTCTTGTCCGGTTGGTTCTTTAACTTGAGCAGCAGCAACATCTTTCTATCATCAACCTGTCTGACACACATTTGAAAAAATATACACCAACAGACATTTGATGACTGGTCTTTGGGTTAGAAGGTAATTATCATCTGTTCAGTTGAATCAAATTAACATAATTTTAACAAAAAACCCTAATATAGATTACGGGTTTTCTATAAAACTTCCCCTGAACCCAAGACCTCTAAATACTTCCCCTTAGCTGATTACTTCCCCTCAGCTAAGGACTTCCCCTGAGATAATACATATTATCCTCGAGTTCCCTTCGGATACTATGTATTATGGAAGTCTTTTCGGATAATAAGTATCATCCTCGAGTTCCCTTCGGACAATACTTATTATCCCCTCTCCTTCCCCTAAAAATTTGTCAAGATCTGACGGAGGAAGTCTTTTCCATTAGATAATAAGTATCATCCTCGAGTTCCCTTCGGATAATACTTATTATCCCATACTCCTTCCCCTAAAAATTTGGCAAGATCTGTCGGGGGCATATTGTCATGCATTGAAGCCCATGAAAAACATATTTTGACTTCTCAAGTCGACCTGGCCAAGACGAAAACACATAAAAAGGAACTTAACGACTCACACACGAAAGATAAAAATAAACAACTACTTACCAATATAAAACATGAGAAAGTTTACAAGGGATCAAACCATATGAATCTGACTGAGGAACCCTTTTCAGCTTCAGTTACTCGACTAGTCCAGGTGATTGCCGGTATGTTTGTCCGCTTTAAACTCAAACCCGTTTAATCCCAACCGAATGCATAATGCTTAATATAGTACAATATTACCGTCATGTTTAGTTGTCCCCACACCCAAGCGTACACAGCAAAACCTACCCAACCTCAGAGTTTATTGAGGATTCACAAACCCCCAACTTGAGGAACCATGCAACACCGCTATGACTACCGCTTATTTTCATTAACCATCAGTTGGTGATCAGGTCGGCCGCTAAGCACGCAAAGAAGACCAACTGAGTGATTATTTTTCATTTTCTTTTCTTTTTCATTTTTTTTTCATTTCTTTTTCTTTTCTTTTTCTTTTCTTTTTATTATGTGGTGTAGTCATGACAGCAGAGACATGGCGTGTAAGAGAGTGAATGTGACACCCGAGAATTTCAAGGTTAACTTCCGTTAGACAAACCCGTTAGTTACGTTATAAGTAGCTAATACATAACTAGGCCGAATACGCCCACGACCTTTGGTTGATCACCGAACCTGTCCATATGTGTTGTATGCTCATCATTGATTGTCCTTATGTGCAATGTGATTTAAATACATGACTTAGTATTGTGAATAGCATGATTAATTGTAAATACTTGATTGTGTAAAAATTGCCTGAATTTGGTAGTCAGCGAAACTACCGAGCGAAATTACAGATTCGCCCGGTAGCAGGCTAGACTGATCTGTGTGTCCGAGACCAGAGCCAGTTTCGCCAGCCAGCGAAACTGCCAGCGAAACTAGCCTCTGATATAAATAAACTTAATAAACCCTAGTAGCCTCATTTGCTCAAACCACACCACAAACACACACACACTCTCCTCTCTGATTTCGGCCAAGGCAAAGAGGTCACCAAAGAGTCGATTTCCTGTCCCTGAATCATCATCCATCATCATCTAAACCATCCCGTGAGTCCTAACCTTGAGTTCTTATGTTTACTTTGGGTTTTTATTAAAAAGCATGCTAGAATCTTCATGATAACGCTTGAAATTGAATCTGAGATGTTGTACATGCTAGATCTATTATAAAGTTCGCAACTTTACGTTTAAAATCCAATCATGTTAGAGATTTATGCTAGTTTAGCCATTTTAGGGTTTTAAACCTATTTTAGAGATTTGATGATCAAAATGCATGTTAAACTTGTTAAAGTTGCTTGATTTATGTTAGTAAATGCCTAGGGATGCTAGATAATGAATTGCATGTATGATCAGAAGCTGTTAGGTTGATTTTTAGGCAAATCCGTATGTTTTTCGCGACCAGCGAAACTGTTGTTCTCTGGGCGAAACTAAGTAGCGAAATTACATCTCCTTCCAGCGACACTGACCAGCGAAACTATAGTGTCGCCGGGTAACCTGACCAGACCAGCTCGAGCGAATCTGCCGAGCGAAACACCTGAACGAAAGTTCAAACCAGTTTCCCTGCGAAACTAGGCTAGCGAAACTGCGTCAGCAGTTTCGGGCGAAACTAGCCTAGCGAAACTGTGTTACCGGGCACTGCCTAGCGAAAGTGCTGCCCGTGCACCTAGCGAAACTGTCTAGCGAAACTATGCTAGCGAAACTAAGACCTGACCTAATAACCAAACTTGTGAAATTTGCTTAAGTGTTATGCCATGACTTACATGATTATGCCATGATGAAACATGCTTGATATCTGATTAGTATGAACCCTTGTTTATGATCAACCATTGGTGTCGTGTGTCGGTATGTCGAGTCATAGTCGCAACGTGCTATGTTATGGGCCATAGTGACGTTAAGTGAAGATTAGACACGAAACTAATACTTAAGACCTAAACGTGTTCTAGGTCCTCGATAAACAACAATATTTGGATTACTTGAAGAGTAGCTGTGCAACCAAAGGTGAGTGTCACTAACCCGCTTACCGTGAGTCCGATGGGCCACACAGAATAACTTAACGAAAAACAATGCTGACAAACTCGAGAGTGCAAGGCACCTCACTGATAAACTTGAGAACACGGGATGCTCGGCACCCACTTGATGAACTGAAGTGTTTTATGGGAACACTTGTGAATTCTGAATAAACGATTTCTGAAACGAAAAACTGTTTTAATATGGCTAGTGTAGGTTAAAGTCTAAACCATATGATATCACATGTTTTCTAAGGATGCCTTATAACTTAAAAGTCCTCAACTTAATTGTGCCATTAATTTGTGAAAGCGAGGGGATGTTGGGTAGATCTACTGGAGTTTGACAAACTCCGCCCCGTGGCACGGGGAGTGCACGGAGGTACAATATCAGCCTATTTGCCCGTGGTCCCGAGAGGACACGGGGGAGGCAGAAAACGCGATGACTTGGTCCGCACCGTACGGGATGGCTCGGCCCCCACAAAATAAGTCAGCTTTGGTACAAACTTCCTTAGAGCATGGAACAACGGATTAGCTACCCGCGATATCGGTTGAGTCCTTTAACTTTACGGAACTAGTACATACCCGATGACGTGGTCACGGACAAAACATTTATAAACTGAGAATTAATTTCGAGCATTGCTTTTCACGAATAAACGTGTTGTAAGTATACTTGACATGAATTATGATTATGAGACCGGGCCAATGCATGACAAGCCCAATGTGAACTCACCAACCGTTAGGTTGACACTTGCGTGGTTTAAACTTTTGCAGATCGCTAAGGAGTATCCGGAGCGGGTTGGCATGGCACGTGAAGACATTTATTTTGAACTGAACTAATTGGGAATTTAAAACAATATTTATGTAAAGCACGTGGTTAGTGCTAAAGACAATTAACTTTCCGTTGCGTATGTAACTTAAGACTTTAATTTATTAATTGTGTTGAACTAACTCTGATTCGTTTAGTATTTGTAACTTTGGTTGTGGATCCTGGTCTAGTCACGCCCCTTGACGGTATAAACTCCGTTAGTGGTATTTTGGGGGTGTGACAGATTGGTATCAGAGCCATAGGTTGCAGAGAACTGGAATCATTTTTGAAAACGATTTGGAAACTGCAACTTGAAAACCTTGGTTACAAAACAAACAAACAAATTCCCAAAGACAAAATTTTTACGTGCCAACCTGGGATACTCGCTCTGCTGTGTAAGTAAAAGCTTAGTACGTACAGATATATGTATATATATATATATATAAGTATATATATAGACCGTGTCTAAGTAGTCTAACGGAAGGACCTTAGGAAATTTTCACACACGAATACGAAACGCGAGCTCGAATACGTACACTACTCTGGGGAAAGCGACAACGAAACGATGCTACACGTTACGTCCTGATTTCTACTACGACGACTACGCCGACGGTGACTTTATGGGAAGCCGACCTTCGACGATAGCATTTACGGCGTTCTTCGACAACGCCTCAATTTGCACGAAAATTTTTTCTGGACTAATAGCGGGATAACGGGAACTGGCTAATATACATATTATGGGATATGTATAATATATAACTGTGACTGAACACTGGCTACTTTAACTGTTCAGCAAGATGTCTGGAAGAGGAAACGGAAGAGGTGGTATAAACATGACGCCTGCACAGCTGCAAGCGATGATTGCTGAGCATGTGCAAGCCGCGGTGGCAGCCGTCCAAGCTGCATATGCCGCACAGGGTAACTATTATGCCGGTTAAGGCACGAAGCAACTATATCATGACCTGTTTAATTTTAAAGTTCGAACTATTTATGCATCAGGAAACCAACACCACTGCACGTACAAGTCCTTCATGGACTGCAAGCCGATGACATTTTCCGGCGAAGAAGGAGCTGTAGGACTCCTCCGATGGATTGAGAAGTCCGAGAAGGTCTTCTCCATGTGTAATTGCCCAGCTGACAGCAAGGTTAAGTTTGCTACTGGTACTTTCGAAGGAGCTGCACTCTCCTGGTGGAACGCTGAAATTCAAATGGTTGGGCTAGAAGCGGCTGATAACATGCAGTGGGCAGCATTTAAGGAGCTGATCATGGAAGAATTCTGTCCACGTGACCAAGTGAAGAAGCTAGAAGGCGAATTCTTGAATCTGAAGATGGTTGGGTCTGAGGTTGAGCAATACACTGCACGATATCACGAATATGAGGTTTTGTGCCCCTCAATGGTTGATGCTGAATTCAAACGCATCGAGCGTTACCTGGAAGGCCTCGCGCCTCAAATCAAGGGACTGGTGACTGCCAGCAACCCCGCAAACGTGCAGCAAGCCATTCGTTTGGCTCACAAGCTTACTGATCAAGAGGTCGAGAAAGGTACGCTACCTGCGAAAGCCACTGAAAAGACTGCCTTAAGTGGCAAAAGAAAAGCTGAAGATGAAGCTCCTGAGAACTCGATGAATGTTCAGAGTGTGGGTAACAGCACTGGGAGGTCTTTCAACTCCCAAGGTCAAAGCAAGAGATCAGGGAACAACAGCAGCAACTACCGCCAGGGTGGCAATGGTCAAGGCAACTACAGGGGTAATCTGCCCTTGTGCAACAGATGTGGGAAGCATCATGCTGGTGCTTGTAGGAAAAATGTGAACTGTGAAAGGTGTGGCAAGGGAGGCCACGAAGCAAAAGACTGTTGGGCGACCTTGCCCGAGCAACAAAATCGCCCTAGAAGAAACAACAACTATGGGAACAATCGGGGTAATGGGAACAACAACGGCCAGAACCAGAACAACAACAATGGGGGAGCACGTGGCTGCTTTGAGTGTGGGGCTCAGGGTCACATCAAAAGAGACTGCCCTCAGTTAAGAAGGCAAGGTAATGGTAATCAGGGGAATAACGGTGGGAATGGTAACGGTGGAGGAAATGGTAATGGGAATGGCAATGGAAACGGGAATGGTGGAAATGGTAGAGGCCGAGCTTTCGTCATGGGCCAGGGTGAAGCTCGCAATGATGCCAACGTGATCAACGGTAAATTTATTTTGAATGGTTTCTTTGCTACTGTTTTATTTGATTCTGGTGCTGAGAAAAGTTTTATTTCCACTAAATTTGCTAGAATAATTAATGCTAAACCGATTGCCCTAGACGCTAAATATGTGGTAGAACTAGCAAATGGTAAACTTCATGATACTACCCAGATAGTTAAGGATTGTAAGCTAGAACTAGCGGGCCATACCCTAGGAATCGACCTTATGCCTTTCCCAATTGGTAGTTTCGACGTTATAGTAGGAATGGATTGGTTATCCGAGAATCGGGCTGAAATTTTATGTAAGGAAAAAGTGGTTCGTATTCCACTCGAAGACGGCAAAGAATTAACGGTTCAAGGTGAAAAAGGTGGAGTAGTAACTGGTATTATCTCGTTTCTCAAAGCTCAGAAATGCCTCCGTAAGGGTCACTTCGCGATTCTTGCAAACGTCACTGACACGACACATCCCGAGCGCAAAATTTATGATTATCCGATAGTTCGCGACTTCCAAGACGTATTTCCCGAAGATCTGCCTGGTTTGCCTCCGTTTCGACAAGTTGAGTTTGGGATTGATTTAGCTCCAGGTGCCGCTCCGATCGCACGCGCACCTTATCGATTGGCTGTAAGTGAACTCAATGAACTCTCCTCACAACTGCAAGAGCTACTCGACAAGGGGTTTATTCGTCCAAGTTCGTCTCCATGGGGAGCCCCGGTACTGTTCGTTAAGAAGAAGGATGGAACGTTCCGCATGTGCATTGACTACCGAGAACTTAACAAAGTTACGATCAAGAATCGATACCCACTTCCTCGAATCGACGATCTCTTCGATCAACTGCAAGGTTCAAGCTACTTTTCAAAGATTGATCTACGGTCTGGATATCACCAGCTTCGCGTTCGTGATGAGGATGTACCTAAGACAGCTTTCAGAACTCGGTATGGACACTACGAGTTCCTGGTTATGCCGTTTGGGCTAACCAATGCACCTGCCGTATTTATGGATTTGATGAATCGAGTGTGCAAGCCGTACCTCGACAAATTTGTAATAGTCTTCATCGACGATATTTTGATCTACTCCAAGTCAAAGGAAGAACATGAGGAGCACCTGCGTCTTATTTTGGAATTGCTTCGCAAGGAACAGCTTTATGCTAAGTTTTCGAAGTGCGACTTCTGGATCCGCGAAGTCCAGTTTCTTGGACACATTGTAAATGAGGAAGGAATCCATGTAGATCCAGCCAAAGTGGAAGCAATTAAGAACTGGTCTACCCCAAGAGCGCCAACAGAGATCCGACAATTTTTAGGGCTTGCCGGATATTATCGAAGGTTTATTAAAGGTTTCTCTCAACTGGCTCAACCCCTAACGGCCTTAACGCACAAAGGAGTGCAATACAGATGGGGTGAGAAGGAAGAGCGCGCATTCCAAACGCTCAAAGATATGTTATGTTCGGCTCCAATTCTTGCGTTACCCGATGGAGTTGACGATTTTGTAGTTTATTGCGATGCATCAATCCAAGGACTCGGTTGCGTGTTGATGCAACGAGATAAGGTAATTGCCTATGGGTCCAGGCAACTAAAGGATACAGAAAAGAATTATACAACGCATGATTTGGAAATGGGAGCCGTTGTTCATGCACTTAAGATTTGGAGACATTACCTATATGGAACAAAGTGCACGATATTCACCGATCATAAAAGTTTACAACACATCTTTGATCAGAAAGACCTCAACATGCGACAACGACGGTGGGTCGAGTTACTGAACGATTATGATTTGGCCATTAAGTATCATCCTGGAAAAGCCAACGTTGTGGCTGATGCTTTAAGTCGGAAAGAATACGAAAAGCCTCGTCGGGTACGAGCGCTTCAACTTACAATACATTCAGGATTACCGGATCGGATCCGTGACTGCCAACGAGAAGCTTTGAAAGCAGAAAACTTCGCAGCTGAAGCACTGCGTGGTGTAGATGGTCATTCTGAAGTTAAGTCCGATGGACTCACGTACTATAATGACAGAATCTGGGTTCCAATGTTTGGAAATCTCCGTGAGCTCGTGATGGACGAGGCTCACAAATCAAGATACTCGGTGCACCCTGGATCGGATAAAATGTATCAGGACTTGAAGAATCTTTATTGGTGGCCGAATATGAAAGCCGACATTGCTCGATATGTGGCTAAGTGTTTAACATGTTCAAGGGTCAAGATTGAATACCAAAAGCCTTCTGGTTTACTACAACAACCAAAGATCCCAGAATGGAAATGGGAGGACATCTCCATGGATTTTGTAACGGGATTACCTCATCGATCAAATCAACCGGATGCGATTTGGGTTATCATCGATCGGTTAACCAAATCTGCACATTTCATCCCAATGAAGGAAAGTGATAATATGGATAAGTTGACAAAGCTGTACATTGACCGAATTGTGAAGCTTCACGGTGTGCCAAAGACTATAATTTCTGATCGAGATCCTCGATTCACTTCCCGGTTATGGCAATCAATGCAGGAAGCATTGGGAACCCGATTAGACATGAGTACAGCTTATCACCCGCAGACTGATGGTCAGACGGAACGAACGATTCAAACCTTAGAAGATATGCTCCGAGCTTGTGTTCTGGATTTTGGGAAAGATTGGGAGACTCACCTTCCACTGGTGGAGTTCTCTTACAACAATAGTTATCATTCAAGTATAGGTGCTGCACCTTTTGAAGCACTTTATGGCCGAAAATGTAGATCGCCCGTATGTTGGGCTGAAACAGGTGAGAAAGGGCTCACTGGACCGGAAGTTATCCATGATATGACCGAACGGATTATTCAAATCAGACAACGGCTAGCTGCAGCGCGTGATCGACAAAAGAGTTATGCCGACAAACGCCGAAAACCTCTGAAGTTCGAGGTAGGTGACAAAGTATTGTTGAAGGTATCTCCTTGGAAGGGAGTGATACGCTTCGGGAAGCGTGGAAAGTTAAATCCTCGCTACATCGGTCCGTTTGAAATTATTGGGGAAGTAGGCCCGGTGGCCTATCGATTGCAACTCCCTGCTGAACTCGATGGAGTTCACAACGTGTTTCACGTTTCCAATCTAAAGAAGTGTCTGGCTGAAGACATCGAAATAATTCCTCTGGAGGAATTGGAAATTGACGAACATCTGAGATTTATTGAGCAACCAGTAGAAATCATGGGACGCGAGGAGAAAGCCCTCAAACGTAGCAAGATTCCGATCGTCAAGGTGCGATGGAACTCAAGACGTGGACCTGAATATACTTGGGAGCGTGAGGATCAGATGAAGAAAAAGTATCCCCACTTGTTTGAGCAAACGTCCACAGAAACTCATGGTATGATTTAAATTTTGGGGACCAAAATTCCTTAACAGGAGGAGGATGTGACAACCCTAAAACTTTTTGCTTTCTTTCCCCAGCGACGATAGCAACATCGACAGCTGATGCTGCGAACGCTACGGCACAAGAATAATTTTCGGGACGAAAATTCCAATTTCAGGGGAATGATGTGACACCCGAGAATTTCAAGGTTAACTTCCGTTAGACAAACCCGTTAGTTACGTTATAAGTAGCTAATACATAACTAGGCCGAATACGCCCACGACCTTTGGTTGATCACCGAACCTGTCCATATGTGTTGTATGCTCATCATTGATTGTCCTTATGTGCAATGTGATTTAAATACATGACTTAGTATTGTGAATAGCATGATTAATTGTAAATACTTGATTGTGTAAAAATTGCCTGAATTTGGTAGTCAGCGAAACTACCGAGCGAAATTACAGATTCGCCCGGTAGCAGGCTAGACTGATCTGTGTGTCCGAGACCAGAGCCAGTTTCGGCAGCCAGCGAAACTGCCAGCGAAACTAGCCTCTGATATAAATAAACTTAATAAACCCTAGTAGCCTCATTTGCTCAAACCACACCACAAACACACACACACTCTCCTCTCTGATTTCGGCCAAGGCAAAGAGGTCACCAAAGAGTCGATTTCCTGTCCCTGAATCATCATCCATCATCATCTAAACCATCCCGTGAGTCCTAACCTTGAGTTCTTATGTTTACTTTGGGTTTTTATTAAAAAGCATGCTAGAATCTTCATGATAACGCTTGAAATTGAATCTGAGATGTTGTACATGCTAGATCTATTATAAAGTTCGCAACTTTACGTTTAAAATCCAATCATGTTAGAGATTTATGCTAGTTTAGCCATTTTAGGGTTTTAAACCTATTTTAGAGATTTGATGATCAAAATGCATGTTAAACTTGTTAAAGTTGCTTGATTTATGTTAGTAAATGCCTAGGGATGCTAGATAATGAATTGCATGTATGATCAGAAGCTGTTAGGTTGATTTTTAGGCAAATCCGTATGTTTTTCGCGACCAGCGAAACTGTTGTTCTCTGGGCGAAACTAAGTAGCGAAATTACATCTCCTTCCAGCGACACTGACCAGCGAAACTATAGTGTCGCCGGGTAACCTGACCAGACCAGCTCGAGCGAATCTGCCGAGCGAAACACCTGAACGAAAGTTCAAACCAGTTTCCCTGCGAAACTAGGCTAGCGAAACTGCGTCAGCAGTTTCGGGCGAAACTAGCCTAGCGAAACTGTGTTACCGGGCACTGCCTAGCGAAAGTGCTGCCCGTGCACCTAGCGAAACTGTCTAGCGAAACTATGCTAGCGAAACTAAGACCTGACCTAATAACCAAACTTGTGAAATTTGCTTAAGTGTTATGCCATGACTTACATGATTATGCCATGATGAAACATGCTTGATATCTGATTAGTATGAACCCTTGTTTATGATCAACCATTGGTGTCGTGTGTCGGTATGTCGAGTCATAGTCGCAACGTGCTATGTTATGGGCCATAGTGACGTTAAGTGAAGATTAGACACGAAACTAATACTTAAGACCTAAACGTGTTCTAGGTCCTCGATAAACAACAATATTTGGATTACTTGAAGAGTAGCTGTGCAACCAAAGGTGAGTGTCACTAACCCGCTTACCGTGAGTCCGATGGGCCACACAGAATAACTTAACGAAAAACAATGCTGACAAACTCGAGAGTGCAAGGCACCTCACTGATAAACTTGAGAACACGGGATGCTCGGCACCCACTTGATGAACTGAAGTGTTTTATGGGAACACTTGTGAATTCTGAATAAACGATTTCTGAAACGAAAAACTGTTTTAATATGGCTAGTGTAGGTTAAAGTCTAAACCATATGATATCACATGTTTTCTAAGGATGCCTTATAACTTAAAAGTCCTCAACTTAATTGTGCCATTAATTTGTGAAAGCGAGGGGATGTTGGGTAGATCTACTGGAGTTTGACAAACTCCGCCCCGTGGCACGGGGAGTGCACGGAGGTACAATATCAGCCTATTTGCCCGTGGTCCCGAGAGGACACGGGGGAGGCAGAAAACGCGATGACTTGGTCCGCACCGTACGGGATGGCTCGGCCCCCACAAAATAAGTCAGCTTTGGTACAAACTTCCTTAGAGCATGGAACAACGGATTAGCTACCCGCGATATCGGTTGAGTCCTTTAACTTTACGGAATTAGTACATACCCGATGACGTGGTCACGGACAAAACATTTATAAACTGAGAATTAATTTCGAGCATTGCTTTTCACGAATAAACGTGTTGTAAGTATACTTGACATGAATTATGATTATGAGACCGGGCCAATGCATGACAAGCCCAATGTGAACTCACCAACCGTTAGGTTGACACTTGCGTGGTTTAAACTTTTGCAGATCGCTAAGGAGTATCCGGAGCGGGTTGGCATGGCACGTGAAGACATTTATTTTGAACTGAACTAATTGGGAATTTAAAACAATATTTATGTAAAGCACGTGGTTAGTGCTAAAGACAATTAACTTTCCGCTGCGTATGTAACTTAAGACTTTAATTTATTAATTGTGTTGAACTAACTCTGATTCGTTTAGTATTTGTAACTTTGGTTGTGGATCCTGGTCTAGTCACGCCCCTTGACGGTATAAACTCCGTTAGTGGTATTTTGGGGGTGTGACAGTGAATACTAGGTAATTACCACTCTCAACCCATTTTTGCCGGGACTCAGTTTTTTAAACCATGCAACCTGGGATGGGAAACTAAACATATATATATTTTAAGTTCATTGCACTTATATTGGTGGTCATACGATTAGGTCGAGCCTACCGAGCATATCACCGTGGAGCTTGCCTTTCACTTCCGTCTTACGCGTGTCAGCCATCTCCAACCCGGTCATTTATTTTACTTCCCCTAAACTTCTCAAAAACAAGACACAAACAATTAAACACAAACAATTAAAAATTGAAAAGCACACTATTTTTGAGGGGTCAACTTTTTCCTCATCTTTACATTTCTTCCCCTTGCTTTTTGATTTTTAATGTCACAATTTTGTGAACATAATTTTTTTTTTTATAAATAAATTGGGTTTCATGACATGCACACTTCGTTGTATTTGAAGTCAAACACGTAATCAATCAACAGCTTAATTGAAACTTTAATGAAATAGGTTTGACTCAAAAGACCCTTTGCTGCCTCATCATTCAAACAACCAAGTTAAGAACAGTACCTTTCATGCTGATTTTGACATTTTACCTTTCAAAGAGACATACCTTCCATTGTATAGATTACTTGACATGACATGAAGATACGTCTCCTAAACTGTGCCTGGAACAATCACTTATCAACAAACAAATTAGTAATAAAACGTTAGTGATAATCCTCCTTGATCGTTCCTGCACAGAGTGAGAGATTAGTTAGCTAATAGTACCCAGGCCATTGTTTTTCTGGGTACTCCTGAGGAATCAATGAATGAAATTTCTTTTAAAAACATTCCTTTTGAAAGATCAGGAAGTTGGGATGATTCGGTTGTAGCTGCCTTGACTTTTGGCTTCCAAATTCCAGGTGATTTAACATTTGTTTTAGTCACTTTTGGAGTTGTGACTTTAGGTATTTCAACCTTCTTCGTTTTAGATTCATTTTTCAAAACAGTTTTTGTTTTAGTCACCTTTGGAGTTGTGACTTTAGGTATTTCAACCTTCTGCATTTTAGAAATATTTTTCAAAACAGTTTTAGTTACCTTGGGAGGGGTAACTTTGGGTTTTTCAAGTTTTGATTGCTTTGAAAATGGTTTTATCACCTTTTTCTGAAAATTTTGGTAACTTGGAAAGCTGTTGTTTTGATTTAAAGATTTTCTTTCAGCTTTGGCAGCACCCCAATGTTGATCAGAGGGTTTAACCTTGGGAGTAACAGTCTTCATTGCCTTAGGTTTCTGCACCATCATCTGCTTAGACTTTACAGACTCCTGAGATGAATCCCCTTGATTTTTTGGAAAATAGGGTTCATAGGGGCGATAAAGACAGTTTCTAGCAATATGACCAGCAATGCCACAATTAAAGCAAGTCTGCTTCTTTAGATAGAAGTCAGACGTGTACCCATTCGTCTTTGGTGGCTGATATGGAGCTGGTTTGCCTTGTGTCTGCTTCTTTGCTTTGACTGCTGCTTCAGATTTGACTTTCTGCTGGTTCCTTGAAGCCTGAGTAGAACCTGTCCTCATCGTCTTTGTGCTCTCTGGATTTCCTGATGAAGAAGCACCATTCTTGCAACTGCACTTACAACTGCATGAAGCAACTGAAGAAATGGGAGACACAGCCACACTTTTCATCTTATCATTCTTCACCACAGTTGTTGGCTTCACACTCGGATGCTTGATGGTGATCTTTGGCTTCTCAACTTTAGCTTCACCGATCACTCCATCAGTTATTCCCTTGAACTTGGAGGAGAAGGATGGTAAGTCATACCCAACATCTGGTTCTTGGTCAAACATAGATCCAGATGTCATAAAGATCTTCCCCCAGGCCGTGTCGTCAAGATCACCTTTTCCCTTTTGACTTCGTCAATTACTTTCAAGCATGGGGTTTCAATTTTAGGGTATGGTTTCAACTCTACCCCAACATCATCAGACTTGGAATTATGACATTTGTTATACTCCTGGCACTCAGCATCATCTCTTGATACGTCCTCTATTCTCCCTTCACCATATGTCATGTTTGCCTCGTTGTCTATTTCCTCTTGAGTCAATGGTGTAGTTCCAACCAAGACACTATCAATAGGAGAACAGCTTCTTTATAATCAGATCTGGTTCGTTCAACTTGATCCTCACTAAGAAGTATCCCTATAATGTCTCTGGGAACTGGTGGAGGAATAATGCTGTTTGCAGCCAAGGCCTTATCAGTCTTTTCTGATCCAAATCCAGGTGTGTGTTTCCCAACTTGACCAGTCACAACAGCATGTGACAATTCCTTTCCAGCATCAAGCATTCTTTTGCTTCTCATTTGATTCATATCTAACTGAACTTGCATCTCATTAGTCTTATGAGTCAATTCATCTACCTGTTTTCTAAGGTCAGCTATTTCTAACTTGGCATTATCATACATGATAGATTTCTCAGTTGCTATCTGTTGGTACTTCACTATATCTAGCTTTTGTGCCTTAACCTTTTCCTCATTTTTTACCCATCTACCCTTAAATGAGCTCCTCTCACACTTGACCTCAAACAATTCTATTTGATAATTCTTACAGATTTATCTAAGACCAGGAATAATACGAGCACAAGTGGGATCAGAACATACCTTTAGGTTTTCAGCATCAGCAATGAACGCTTCCTTGTCTTCTATCTGACTCTCCTCAGGCTTTCCTTCATCAGTGACCACAAAGGCATGATTTTATTCATTATCCTCTTCTGCAGTAGCAATCAAAGCATGTGACAAACTAAGATCCTTCATCTGAGAACTCCAGTCATAACCACCACCTTCCTGAACCACCAGTGCCTTGGCATCACCCTTTCCTTTCACTTCAGCAACCTTCTTTTCTTCAGCTCTTTCCTTCTTGGGCTTCGTGCATTCCCTGGCAAAGTGACCATACTCATCACAATTATAGCACCTTAGCTTCGACTTGTCAAACCCCATTCTGATTTTATCCTGATCCTTCCAGACGTTCCTTCCCGTTTTGGCCATAAATTTCTTGGCTCTGAAGACAGCCATGGCCATTTGCCAAGAGACATCCAGCATCTCCACGTCCTCAGGATTTATCTGATTAAGATCACCAGCCACCATATCAGAAGGTACAAGATTCCCGGCCACAAGGGCATGATAGCTGTTCATGAAACCCATACCAAGGGCAAAGTTAGGATCATTGACATCTTCAGAGTTGACACCTCCGCTTGAACTACCTTGAGGCTGTGCAACAAATGCACTAGACATAGGAGCTGAGCTTGATCCATTCCCCGTAAACTTTCCTTCATGCTTACCCTCAACTTCTTCTGACAACAGAGCCTGATTCAACTTTCCAGCCAAACTTAGAGAACTTATGTGGTTCAGCTCTCTCTGCTTATCATCGATCATCTTGGATTTCAGCTTGTTGATTAATTCATCCAAAGTCACTTCACTCAGCCTATTGTTGTCTTTGATGATAGATATATTGGTGTTCCAAGACTTAGGCAGACTGTTCAGCAACTTCAAATTCTTGTCTTCAGTATCCGGCTCCACTCCATAACTTGACATCTCTGCCATCAGTGACACATACCTCTGAACTTGAGCTTCAAACGATTCACCCTGAATATGATTGAACAAGTTAAACTTCTGCTTCAACATCTGCTTCCGACTAGCCTTAATATCAGGGTTCCCTTCATAAGCAACAATCAAAGCATTCCACAGTTGCTTTGCTGTTTTGCAGTGTTTGAATCCTTGAGCAATATCTGGAGTTAGGGCCATCGTCATTATTGCAAATGCCCTCTCAGCCTTGTTGCACCTCTCCTAGTCATCATCATCATACTCGTCTTCTTTCTTCTCTTTCCCTGCATTTGTTCCTGTTGCGTGAGTAGGTGTAAATGGTCCATTCACAACAGCCCTCCATAACCTCAGATCCACACTCTTCAAATGATTTTCGAATCTGTATTTCCATTCTAAGAAATTATCCGCTGAAGTTAGTCTTGGCGGGCGAGTTATAGATCCGATCTCGAAATCCAATTTCTGGTACATACTCGGCTCAAAATCCATTACGAAAGCTTAGGAAACCTAAAACTAAAGTCCAAAAGTCCAAACAACACCGTTTACGATTAAAAACACCTGATTACGATTCAGAGAAACCGATTACGATCACGCGATTCCGATTGGCACAATCGTAAACACCGATTACGACAAGGAAATGTCGTAAACACTGAAAGGTACGGATCGTAAACGCACAAAAATGCGATCTTGAAGTCGTAAACTCAAAGAACACCAGCAGGACCACTCGTAAACCCCGTGAGACTTTGATCTTCATGATCTCTGACTGCTCTCTGCATCACTTTCTTTTTCAAAGATTGACTTGAAATCTTCAGCTTCCCCTAAACTTGTGAGCATGTAACCCTATAGAGGTATGTAACCCTATCTGTCTCTACAGAGGTATGTAACCCTATCTGTCTTAGTAATTTATTTATTTTGATTGTTTGCTAGGGTTTATTATATGTTCATAGTTATAGGTTCAATAGTGAAAACATAGATCTTGTTTTAGGTTGCATGCACCCTTAGTTGTAAATTTCATAGTTGGATCAAACTCGGTTTTCTTATCTAACTTTAACCTTTTTTTTTAAGTGAAAATGTATGCTCCTACCGATGCTTCTGGTTCCTCCTCCTCCATTCACAACAACTTCTCCCTGTTAGGCATTTGCTCAAAGGTGATATTGGACGGCTCCAACTACAACGACTGGATGCGTAACATCAAAATGGCCTTTTGTTATGAAGACAAGGAGTATGTCCTTGAAAAGGAGCTAGCTGAAACTGACCAAGAGAAAGCCACTGCTGATGAATTAGCCGCCTATAAGCAACATGAAAAGGATGCAACAAAAGTTGCTTGCATCATGGTTGCCCCTATGACCCCTGAACTGCAATGATTCTATGAGGATTACTGGCCGTATGAGATGAACAAGGACCTTATGGAAAAGTACCATAAGCGAGCTCGTCAAGAAAAGTACGACATAGTAAAGTCCCTCATATCAAGCAAGATGAAGGACGTGGAATCTGTTAGCGCCCACGTGCAAAGGATGCAACGTTATGTGGATCAACTTCTGAGGTTGGATGTGCACTTTGATGAGGAATTGGATATTGACATAGTCCTGAACTCCTTACCAAGTTGTTATGATCAGTTCATCTTGACCTGTCATTTGAACAACACTAAGACCACACTGGCTCAGTTGCACAACCTCCTGAGAATAGCTGAGACAGGAATGAAGGGAAAGAGTGTTGCCACAGCTCCTGCTAATACTCCCATTCTAGCCATTGGTCAAGGAAAGAGGAAGAAGAGGAAAGGTCCTCCCAAACAAAAATGGAAGGGAAAGTCTCATGTAAAATCCAGTTCTGATGTTACCCCTGTCTCCGATCCTAAAGAGGCCACTTGCTTTTATTGCAACGAAAAAGGGCATTGGAAACGAAGCTGCCCAAAGTATCTGCAAGATCTTAAGGATGGCAAAGTGAAGCCATCTTCTGCAGGTACATACACTATTTCATCTAATAACTCATTATCTTCTAATTCTTGGGTCCTTGATACCGGATGTGGATTCCACATTTGCTCTGTTTTGCAGGGACTAAGAAAAAGTGAGGATGCGGAGCATGGTAGAATGAACTTGATCATGGGGAATAGGCGATCTTCACCTGTCACCAAGATTGGAGTTTATAGTCTAGTTCTTAGTAATGGTTTTAGTTTGGATTTATTGAATTGTTGCTACTCGTCAGAAATGACACGAAACATTATCTCTTTTCATGCATTGTTCAAACAAGGTTTTAGATATTCTTTCAATGATGAGGATGGTTCTATTTCTGCTTATAAAAATGGTGTTTTTTTATTTTGAAGCTTTACCTTGTAATGGTGTGTATGAAACTGTGATGTGTGTAGACAATTTAGGTAATAGTGTATTTCGAATTGATTCGTTTAATGGTATAGATAAAGCATGTTTGTGGCATTGCCGTCCTGGACACATTAACAAGAAACGCATGGAACAACTCCAAAAGGATGGGGTGTTGGAATCATTTGACCTAAGGCCAGATGAGACATGCGAATCTTTTCTTTTGGGTAAGATGACAAAATCGCCTTTCACTGGATCTTGTGAAAGAGGTGAAGGTTTGTTGGATCTCATATACACAGACGTGTGTGGGCCCTTCAGATCATCCACAAAAGATGCTAATCGATTCTATGTAACTTTTACTGATGATTATAGCAGATATGGTTATATCTACTTAATCAAGCATAAGTCGGAAACCTTTGAAAAATTCAATGAGTTTAAGCAAGAAGTCGAGAATCAATTAGGCAGGAAGATAAAGATGCTCCGTTCAGATAGAGGCGGAGAGTATCTTAGTATCGAATTCCACGACTATCTCAAGGAATGTGGAATAGTTTCACAATTGACACCTCCTAGAACACCACAACTTAATGGTGTGGCTGAGAGACGCAATCGAACCTTTTTGGACATGGTCCGTTCCATGATGAGTCGAGCTTCACTTCCAATCTCATTCTGGGGGTATGCCTTAGAGACTGCTGCCCACATTCTTAATCTTGTCCCAACAAAGAAGGTTGCCAAAACACCGCACGAAATGTGGATAGGAAGAGTTCCCTCGTTAGCACATATTGAAGTTTGGGGTTGTGAAGCTTTCGTTAGACGAGAAACTCACGATAAGCTTGAACCTCGTAGTGAGCGATGTAATTTCATCGGCTATCCACAGATGTCCTTTGGATATTTGTTCTACAGACCTAGTGAAAACGTGGTCTTTGTAGCACGAAGAGGAGTCTTTCGAGAGAGAGAGAGCTCATATGTAAAGAGGACAGTGGGAGCACCATTGACCTTGAAGAGATTCAAGAGTCAGGCGATGAAGGAACCTCTGAAACCACTAGGGTTCAACCAGAGGAAGAGATTCCAGTTGAACCGGTTGACACTTCATTACCTCTTAGGCTTTCTGGTAGAGTTAGCATGCGACCTGAGTTCTATGGTTTCCATATAACTATAGACGAGGACACGTTTATCAGTGATAATACACTGGTAAATTTGGATGAGCCAGCTAACTACAAGGAAGCCATGGCAGGCCCTGAGGCAGCCAAATGGAAAGAGGCAAATGGACAGCGAGATGAAGTCCATGTACGACAATCAAGTTTGGAATTTGATTGATCAACAACCCGGTCGGAAGATGGTTGGTTGTAAATGGATCTTCAAGAAGAAGACAGATATGCATGGTAATGTAAGCACATTCAAAGCCCGACTGGTGGCGAAGGGATTTACTCAAACCCCAGGGATTGACTATGATGAGACCTTCTCACCAGTGGCTAAGATAAAATCTATTAGGATAATGCTAGCCATAGCTGCGTTTCATGACTATGAAATTTGGCAAATGGATGTCAAAACCGCCTTCCTAAACGGGAAGTTGGCTGAAGATGTTTACATGAGTCAGCCAGAAGGTTTTGTAGATGCTAAGTTCCCCAATAGAGTGTGCAAGCTTGAAAAATCCATTTATGGATTAAAACAAGCGTCTCGCAGTTGGAATCTTTGCTTTGATGAGAAAATCAAAGAGTGTGGCTTCTCTAGAAGTGAAGATGTGTAACAGCCCAGGCCCGTCGTACCAAGATATTGTCCGCTTTGGCAGTCGGCATGCCCTCAGGCATCCGCCCCTCACGGATTTAAAACGCGTCTTGATAGGGGAGGTATCCACACCCTTATAAAGGCATGCTTAGTTCCCCTGCCCACCAATGTGGGATGTTACAATCCTCCCCCCTTAGGGGACCAGCGTCCTCGCTGGCACACTGGCCGACGACCGGCTCTGATACCATCTGTAACAGCCCAGGCCCGTCGTACCAAGATATTGTCCGCTTTGGCAGCCGGCATGCCCTCAGGCATCCGCCCCTCACGGATTTAAAACGCGTCTTGATAGGGGAGGTATCCACACCCTTATAAAGGCATGCTTAGTTCCCCTCCCCACCAATGTGGGATGTTACAAGATGAGTCCTGTGTATATGTCAAAGCTAGTGGGGGTGTAGTCACCTTCCTGGTATTATATGTTGATGACATACTTCTTATAGGAAATGACATTCTAACCTTGCAAGATGTTAAGTATTGGCTTGGAAAGTGTTTCGCTATGAAGGATCTAGGAGAGGCGGCATATATTCTGGGAATAAAGAATTAAATGGATAGGAGTAAAAGGCTAATTGGACTGAATCAGAGTACGTACTTGGACAAAGTAATGAAACGATTCTATATGGAGAACTCCAAGAAAGGAGATTTGCCCATCCAGAGTAATACCAAACTGAGTAAAAGTCAGAGCCCGAGTACAGATGAAGAGATAGCAGAAATGAGTAGAGTTCCATATGCTTCCGCCGTTGGATCTATCATGTATGCTATGACATGTACTCGTCCAGATGTGTCTTTTGCTTTGAGCATGGTTAGTCGTTATCAGGGAAATCCAGGTAAAGCTCATTGGGTAGCGGTTAAGAATATTCTCAAGTATCTGCGAAGGACTAAGGACTGGGTCCTAGTATTTGGTGGCTGTGATACATTGAGAGTGACTGGGTATAGTGACACCAGCTTTCAAACAGATAGGGATAATTTCCGTTCTCAAACTGGCTGGATCTTTACCTTAAATGGAGGAGCAGTTACTTGGAAAAGTTCCAAGCAAGAGACAGTGGCTGATTCTACTTGTGAATCAGAGTACATAGCGGTAAGCGAAGCATCAAAGGAGGCAATTTGGCTGAAGAATTTCATCGTAGATCTTGGAGTCGTGCCAGGCATCAAGGAGCTAGTGGAACTTTTCTGTGATAATGAAGGAGTGGTTGCCTTGACAAAGGATGTAAGGGACAATCGCCATTCAAGACATATCGACAGAAAGTGCCATTTCATCAGACATAAGGTAGAAGAAGGGTACCTCGTTGTGAAGAGGATATCATCTGAAGAGAATCCTGCAGATCCATTCACAAAGGGTCTGAGTAGGATCCGACACCATCAGCATGCTAGGGGCATTGGTCTGAAGGATGATGTTATTTTTAGTAGTTAGGTTGAGACTTATGACAAAGTAAATGTAATTGACTTTTGGTGATTAAATAATGGAGAATTATTTATAAGTTTATTTACTACCTTTTGTCAAATGTTGTTGTTGTGTTTCATTTTTGCATGTTTTACTTCCCGAATGATTAGATTATTCAAAACTCAACAGTCAATCATACTTTTGGAAGTAAGTAGTGAATTAAGACTGTCATGAATGGAATTGTAGATTGTCTAAGGAGTGTTAGACATGGCAATGGCATTGCTGCAATATTCATGAGTACTTTGAAATAGAGATTAAAGTATTGGATTAACCCACGCTTAGAGAATTACTTCATGGAATTCATCACGGGTAATTCTAAGACGATAATATCTTATAATCTTTAAACAAAGATATATGAGTTGTGGTTTACAAGTCAGTTGTGCATTGATGACACGTAAACGCATTGGTAACTCGATGTTATAAAACGTGTTGTTGTGCATGATTTGATGAGTAGATGGTGCAAACATATAAGTCAAAGTTTATTCGTTCCTTTTACCCTGACGGGAAAAGCGATATCTTTGGGCCCCTCGGTGATTTGATGTTGACTTATAGTGTCGGGCCCGGTCAGAACTGAATTGATGTGTTCAATTGGAAGTTCTAAGTCATTACAAATCGGAAATCGGGAAACAAAGTACTGAACAATGAGATTGATTATATTCCATGTCTCATGTTCGAATAATATCTTGTAGAAGGGAGGATTATATGATCTCTTATCTTAGGACACATAATTGACTAGATCACAGTTCGACAACGTTCATTGGAAGCTACAATTTGCTGATCAATTAGGAAGTTACAATGGCAATAATAGTTATTAGACTTATCCAAGTGGGAGACTGTTGGATTAGGTGTCTAAGCCTATAACTAAAATTGATAGCAGCACAGTCCTTTTGGGTTGCCCTCAAGACTCGGCATATGGAGAATTAATAAAAAGGGGAAAAAAGAAATGGTTTATTAATTATTATGGTTTAATAATTAATTAGACAAAAACTATTTGGGAGGTTAATTAACAGTTTGGTTAATTGAAAGGGATAATTAACAATTAATCAATAGTTGGTTAAATTAGGAATGTTTTTATCCACATGGAAGATTTCGAAATCCCTTATGCAAAGGGAATTTTCGAAAATTCCATGTATCCCACATTGGTGGGATTACAAAGTAAGGAGGTTGTCCAAGGCTATAAATAAAGGCCTTAGGGATTCATTCCAATTCGCTCATCAAGGCTTGAGTATTCGCCTCCTTCTTTCTCCCTCCTTGTGGAAGAACTCCTTATAGTTCATCCCACCCTTAGTTTATATTCTTCTTCGAGTCCTTGGGTGTGATCCCATTAGAGGCACGACGATTGTGGTGCTTGCTTCCTTGAAGTCAAGAAGGATTATTATAGTTGTTTACTATAACAACTAAGAGGTATGTAACCCTATCTGTCTTAGTAACTTATTTATTTTGATTGTTTGCTAGGGTTTATTATATGTTCATAGTTATAGGTTCAATAGTGAAAACATAGATCTTGTTTTAGGTTGCATGCACCCTTAATTGCTTAAGTTTGCTTGTAGTGCTTGAAAACAAAGATCTTGTTTTATGTTGCATGCACCCTTAATGAATCCGGAGAGCATCTCTTTATTAACTGTCGTTTAGCTCAATCAATTTGGGAGGTGATCGCTCATTGGTGTCATTTCAACAATCTCTTCTTTTTCTCCATGAAGGACCTCCTTGAGGCTCATACCTACACGCATGGCTCTTCCACAAGACGCAAGACAATATAACTTGTTATTCTTACCACGATATGGGTCTTATGGAGGCATAGGAATTTGAAGGTCTTCCATTGTGCTCCGGTGTCTAAAGTGACTATCATCGAGGACATCAAAACGCTCGGGTTCCTTTGGCTTCGTGCTCGTTCGAAGAATCGTGTCACTTGGGCCGAGTTGTCCACTTTTCAATTTTGATCATCTTTTGTAGTTAGTTTCTTTTGTGTTGTTTCTTGGTGTTCGGATTGGTGTTTTGCCCATTTCTTGGGGGCGGTTTTGGTGTGTTAATATATTTTCGTTGGCCGTTCAAAAAAAAATACTTTTGTTCTTGTTCTTGTTGTTATTTTATTTTATTTTTTTAATGGCGATTTTAGATTACTGACGGGGCATTACCCACTCATCCGATAATCTATACTTTTGAGGTGACAGTGACTGGCACGCTTCCTAGGGGAGGCTCGTACATCTGTCATGCACTCAACTACAACTCCAGTTCAGGGGAAACTGACCTACTGCCAAGAAAACCCCCTGTAAGGATTGAACCCCTAACCTCTCATTCAGAAACTCAATTCTCCCTCAAATACCATTGAGACAATTGCTCAATGGTTTCCTAATATTTGGTGTGACCTCCGTTAAATGAATGTCACGTTGTTTCATTGGATGAATGTCACGTGGCTTTATTGGATAGATGTCGCGTGGCAGCTTCAGATTATTATTACTTTTTTAATAATTTGTTTCCTTTGTGGTCAAACATGTGTAAACACAACACATAGGTGGTTTATTGGTAGAGCCGTTTAAAATACCTTTTATATCTTAGGTTCGGTACTTTGAGCATTTACATTTTTTTCCTATACTTTTTTTTGTATTAATTTTTCCCCTTTTTTTCTTTTTCTTTAGGGTTTCTTGGTTATAATTTTACATCATTGCGTTTACGTAACGGTTTTCATTTTCTTTATTATTTTTGTTTAACGTTGTCACGCAAAGCTTTTGTATTTGTCTGTTTTTTACGTTGCACTATGCCAACTATTTTGTGTCATCCTGTTCTCTTTTTGCTGAAACCCATGGACAATAAAATCTAGTTATACTTAAATACAATTTCCAACAACTATTCATAGAGAGGGATTCTTTTTTAGTGGGTTTTGTCATTAAGTTTCTTTTTTAGTTGGTTTTGTTATTTAGTGTGTCATTAATTTATTTATTTATTTAGTTTTTTATATTTATCTAGAATTATTTATTTGCTTTATATCTAAGCATAAGGAATTTAACATAAAAGTTTGTGGTGTAACTGATAAAGTAATGTACCATAAACTTTTATGTCACAGACTCAATGCTTTTAGCGCTGATTTTCAATTTTAGCATTGTTACGCAGTCTTTCGTACTTCGATTTTCTTTATGTAGCGTTATAGCAATGACTGTTTTGTTTGGCCCCATCGTGTTTGTGTTTTGTTTTTGTATTTCTTCCCAAGCGCAATGAATTTAGCACATAAGTTAATTGTGTAATGTATATAGTCATGTAACATAAATTTCAGATAGTAGGCTCAATACTTTAAGCGTTTGTATTCTAATTTTAACGTCGTTACTCAGTTTTTTATTTTGTTATCTTTACGTGGCGATATAGTAGTTCAACTGCAGTGTTTGGGTCGTTACGCATTTTTTTATTTTCGTCTTCTTTACGTATCGTTGTAGCAATTCAACTGTTTTGTATGTCCGCATTATTCCCGCGGAAACGCACGTGCTACAAAATCTTGTAATGTGCAATTTGCAACTTGGTGAATAATACTTGTGTTTCATTGGTCGGTTAATGTCATGTGTTGTCATCTGATGACTCTCCTTTGTGGCAGATCGAACATAAATATATATTTCTTTTAAGTTTTAAAGTGTTTCCTTTATAGATTAAAAAGTAAATGCAACTTGATTAACAATGGAGTTAGGTGGTGTAATTGGTGAAATCATGTACATAACCTTTGGATCTCAGGTTGGAACTTTGGATCCTACAAACATAAATTTCCATAATCGTATTTGTCACTTTTGTTCTTTTCTTTTAGATTTTCTTGGTATTAGTTTTACATTGTTACGTATATGTATTAATATTTTATTTTTATTTACTCTATTATTTTAATTTAAATGTTGTTACATAAATTCTTTTGTATATACATTTCTTTACATTGAATTTTAACAAAATAACTATTTTATGTATCCGCGTTATCATTGTAGAACGTAATAACAATAAAAACAAGCTTCAACGAAGGTTTTAAATAAAAAATAATTTAACAAATATAAATATGTGTGCTTTAAACTTGTGTGTCACATTAATATATAAATGCCAGATTACATGTCACTCTTATTTCTTATAAAAATTTAGTTAATCTTTAATGCATGTTAGTCATTCGATGCAATACTCTAATTTTTTTTTAAACGACATCGATCAGGCGATCCTGGTCTCACGTGTAAACCTACCATTGTCCAAGGTCGATTACTTGGACCTCCTGATGTTAGTCCAAAGTGTCGTACGTTATTGCTATTAATTTACTATTTATATTAACATTAACGGTTGTATTTCATTACATTTTCATGGTTTTGTGTTTCAAGGTACCAAGAGCTTAAAGTGCTGGAAACTGAGTTTTATGAAGGTTAATGGAAGCTGATCGGTACAAAGTCGGAACGAGATCGAGAAACGATGAAGAGTTCGAAGAAATTGAAGAAAGTTCCTGGTTTGGGCGGTGCGCCAGGAGTGAAGACAACATGGCGGTACGCCTTGATTTCAAGATTTGCAGCCGAGAATAGAGATTCGGGCGGTACGCCCCAGATGCCACATTTTAGGGCGGTACACCCCAAATCGGTCGACATAAAATTTAATTTAGGGTTTCTTATTTAAACTTGAGGATTAAGTTTTGTAAACCTAACTTTTCACTTTTACGAACCAGAGCTCTCTAAGGACGAATTTCAGAGGTGTTTGCTAGGTTTTCATTGTGTTCAGATCATTTATTTGATAAGGTATTAAATGCAATTCTTATTTGAAATCATGTATGTTTCATTAGCCATGTCCGGCTAATCACCTTTAACTACTTTTGGTGATTGGTTGGTGGATTCGTCTTCTTAACCGTCTATCGCTAATTGTTCCGGTTTTCCTTGCAACCGTTGAGCACCCGCATGCTGAACTTACTTAATCAACTAGTAAATTAGGGTTTTAGTGGTCCACTATCATGATCTAGCATTTTCTTGCGGCGGGAACTAAGCAGCCCATTAGGAACTTAAGTTATTAGGTTAACTAAGCAATTGGGGATCATGTCTATGTGTTATTAGCGATTGATTAGGTTTTGCCCAGATCGGTAGTCAACCAGGATCAAAAAGTAGTTAGTTTTTCCCATTCGTGAACAAGTTTCATAATTTAGTAATCAAATCCTTAGTAATCAATTTCTTTAGTTTTTAAGTTAGTTAAGTTTTAGTAATTTACCCCAACTCATATAAAACAGCCAAGAGGCAAAGTAGGTAACTTTAGGTTAATCAGTAGTTTATAGTTAGTTTGATCAATTAGTCAACTTCCACATATTCCCTAGGTTCGATAACCCTAACTTACCACTTCTACAAGTTAATTTAGTTGGGGATTTGTGACGGTCTGACAAACCGTTATCAAATTGGCGCCGTTTCCGGGGAGTTAGTGCGCCTGTTGATTAGTTCATTTTAGTTAATTTGTTTTTTTATTTAATTTTTCAAAAATCCCAAAAAACCCAAACATAGTGTCTTTTATTCCAGTTATCAATTTCCGCAACTAAAAATATATTTTTTGTCGAAATTCCATTTGTCGCGGTACGCCCCAGATTCTCAAATCCTTGGCGGTATGCGGTGCCCTGTTTTTCACAGAAAGTTTTCCAATTTTTGACCTTCCAAGTTTCAATTTCTTCTATTCTATTGCCTTAGTTTCATCCCCTAAAACAGTGCTACGTGATTGGTTTGCTTGTTTCTGACCAATTTTGCAGGTTTTAGGTGAATTTGCATGGATACATGGCATTCCCGCAAGACATCGCCGTTGATTTACAATCCGGAGATCGAAAGACAGCTCAACAGAAACAAGCAGAGCAGAGAAACCGTAGCACAATGGAGGGGTAAAATTCAAACCTCAACCAAAACCCAAATCCCAACCAAAACCTCAACATAGACCCAAACAACCCACAAAACCAACCACACAATGAGCCGGCGAACCCAAACATTTCACCAGCTCAAAATCCCAACATGCCACAAAACATCCCCCAAAATAACCCACAAAACATTCCTCCGATTCAAAACCCCCCATTCCGTGTTCATGGACACAATTCCCTCCCTTCGTTGTCTCCTAAATCCTCACAACACGATGAGGAAGATTTTCAGTACCGGGGTTGGCAACCATTTCCACAACAACAACAACAACAACAACAACAACAACAACAACAATAACAACAACAACAACCCATGTTTCGCCAAGCCCCACAACAACCTCCACCACAACAATTCCGAAATGCAACCCAACCCCAATTCAGACAAAACCCCGTGTACGAGGAGCAAGATTGGCAGAGACAAGAAGGGCAGTGGGGTCAAGATTGGTATGACCCAAATGAAGATGATGATGGGTATGGGTATAGAGTAGAGCTACCGAATAATGTTCCAAGGAATCAAGCACGAGCTCCACATCCACATGTTGTACCGAATGTTCCACGAGATCCCCCCCCCCTAGAGGAGTTCCACAATTTAACCAACAACACAATGGGGGAGCTCACATTCAAGTGGAAGGAGGAGTTCCTAGAGTTGTAGTAAAAGCACCGGTTCAGGGTGTGGCCAGTCATTTTAAACTGGTAGTCGTCCCGAGCTCATCCGCGGTAGTCACCCCAACTGGAGCTAATAGACGAGCATTCGAGGTCCGACCTCAATATTTGGGTCATTTGCTAGAATTCTACAGAAAGAGAACCGAGGAACCATACCATCATATACATACCTTTGAGTCGATTTGCATTACTATTGGAGCAACAGGGTTTACAGCGGAAGATGTAAAATTGATGTTATTCCAGTATACCCTCAAGGACCGGGTAAGGAGATGGTTTGAGAGTTTGCCCGCCGGTAGTATCTGCACTTGGGAACAAATGCAGGAAGCTTTCCTCGAAGAATAGTATCCAATGAGCAAGACGAGCGAGGTCAAAGAAGAGATCCGATCATTTCAGCAACACACCGGAGAACCATTCCATGAAGCATTTAACCGGTTCAAAGACTTGTTGCGAAAGTGTCCACATCATGGGTTACAAACTTGGGATCTAATCAAATCCTTTTATGATGGCCTCCTCCCAGAAGACATCCGAGACTTGAACTCCATCAGTAACGGTACTTTCCTGACTAACTCGGAAGCGGTGGATTGGGGACACATGGAACGAATGAGTGCAACTTCCAAGAGGCTTGCTCAAAATGGAAGACGATCGAGATCCACATCGGTCAAATCCATTGACTATGAGGCGGTAGAAAGAATAGAGAAGCTTCGCCAGCAAACACTTCTCTTGGAGACACAGGTAGCTCAGATGAAGTTGGGGGGAGCACCCGAAGAGGCGAAAGCGAGTGCACAAATTCCGGTGTGCACTAGTTGTGGCGAGTTGGGTCATCTTGTTGATTCCTGTCCCACCGTAGTGCAGCAGAGTGAAGATGTCAATTATGTGCAAGGGACCATGAACTCCAACACTTACCATCCCAGCCTTAGAAATCATCCAGTTTTCAGGTATGGTAATGCTAGTAATCAATTAAATCCTGACTTTCAAGGTTCTAATGTGCATGGTGGAGCTTCGACGCAATATCAAGGCCGACAATCCGGGTACAATCAAAGGGGCTACCAACGGAACACCTACACTCAAGGTGGAAATGCGCCCCAAAGGAGTTACCAACCAAGCCAACCAAAGCAGGAGGACGCCATGCAAGTCATGCTAAACTCAGATGGCCACTTTGTTAGAGAAGATGAATTCGTTAGCCGATAAAGTTCAACGGTTCGATAGAAAGTTCGAGCTCCAAGACAAGGACAATGGGAGCTATGCAGAAAAAATTGGGCCAATTGGCGGCCGAGACAGCAAAGAGAGATCCCGGAAAGTTACCAAGTGACACCACCATCAACCCACAACATCAGCAACATCAACCTTCCAGCTCAAAGAACACGCGACATGTGCCGATCAACAAGATCACCACTTTACGTTTAGGTAAGTCCGTAGATAACAAGGTGGGGACACCTCCACCGAAATTTGATGGGGGTAGTGGAGGATTGGGTAAGTGACAGTGAGAGTGAGTCGGAAAACGACCAAACAACTCCAAATTCAGTTGCAACCGAGTCTAGTAGCCCTAGGAAAATAAAAAAAAAGGTAACTTTTAATGAATCTGACAATAGGGTGATAGATAATGAATTGGTTGGACAAAAAGAAAAGTCGGTGTCTTTCCCAAAAGCTTTAATTGAACCTAATCAGAATGTGACATCTAAACGGGGCCCACAACAAGATGAGATGTGGGATATTTTTAAACAAGTTAAAATCAACATTCCCCATTTAGATGCCATTAAGCAAATTCCGGCTTACGCAAAGTACCTGAAAGACATGTGCACTCAAAAGCGAAATTACAAAATTCCAAAACAACTTGATGCAACTGCAGAAGTGAGTGCCATAATTTCAGGAATTTTGCCTAAAAAACTTCAAGATACGGGGGCACCAATGATTTCAATTCAAGTTGGTGATTTTCAAATGACCCGTGCCCTATTGGATCTTGGAGCGAGTGTGAGTATTTTACTAGGGAGCTTGTACGACCAGTACGACTTTGGACCTTTGAAAAAAGCCGACACTACAGTGATTTTAGCTGATTTGACCCCTAAGCTTCCCCGGGGAATTTTGACCGATGTGATCGTTAAAGTAAATGAATTTTTCTATCCGGTCGATTTTTTGGTACTTGATTATGTGTCAGTTGAAAAAACCGCTCAACCAACGGTAATTTTGGGTCGACCTTTTCTAGCTATGAGTCATTCACAAATTGATTGTAGGTCGGGTACCGTTGACATGACTTTTGGGAACCGAAAAATGACGGTTGTGTGTTTTTGGGAATGTGACTAACCCTCGGGACGACGATGAATGCTTTCGGGCTGAAATTATCGATGGTCTTGTACCACCGTTTTTTCCTTTTAATGAGGAGGATGGGACCCCCGAGGAGTGTGCTTTGTTTGGAAGGGGATACGCGGATATGGTCAAGGAGATGGAAGCTGAAGACGAGAGCCAGGAGTTGATGGCAGTGAGAGATTAGAGACCACCATGGTCCATTCAAGTGGACGAGCTTACCGGAGCATATCGATTCACAATTAAAGCCTTCACTTGAATCACCACCTTCTTTAGAACTTAAAGAACTTCCTAAACATTTGAAATATAATTTTGTTGGAGAAAATAACACTCTTCCTGTAATTATTTATGCAGGTTTGACTAAGGAGGAGGTAGTTGACTGACCAGGTGTTGGTGAAGACATCGGGCGGCTATTGGATGGACCATTGTAAGATTTAAAAGCGAGTTAGTCCATCCATATGTCATGCAAAAGATCATAACTGAGGAAGGAGCGAAGCCCGCAAGAGATGCACATAGGAGGCTCAACCCAAACATGCAAGAGGTAGTCACAGAAGGAGGTACTTAAATGGCTCGATGCAGGTATTATCTATCCTATCTCCGATAGTACATGGGTAAGTCCAACTCAAACCGTTCCTAAGATAGCGGGAATTCAAATAGTATAGGAACGAGATATTCAGGTGCCACGAAATAGCCACCCGACCGGTAACTGGGTGGCGAATTTGCATTGAGTATAGGAAGTTGAATTCCGCAACTTCGAAGGACCATTTTCCTCTACCTTTCATTGACCAAATTATTGAAAAGTTGTCCGATCAAAAGTTTTATTGTTTTCTAGATGGTTATTCGGGGTACAATCAAATTTCCATTCACCGCGATGACCAACAAAAGACCACCTTTACTTGTCCTTATGGCACCTTTGCTTTTCGGAGGATGCCATTCGGTTTGTGTAATGCCCCAGCCACTTTTCAAAGATGTATGATGGCTATTTTTCCTGATATGATCGGGGATTCACTTGAGATCTTTCTGGACGACTTTTCAATATTTGGTACATCGTTTGAGTCTTGTTTAAACCAATTAACACGAGTGTTAGAGCGTTGCATGTAAACTAATTTAGTGTTAAGTTGGAAAAAGAGCCATTTTATGGTTCAAGAGGGAATCGTGTTGGGACACGTAGTGTCGAGTCGTGGGATTGAGGTTGATAGGGCTAAAATTAAAGTAATTTCAACTTTACCTCCTCCCATGAATGTCAAGGGTGTTAGGGCGTTTCTAGGACATGCCGCTTTCTATAGGAGGTTCATAAAAGATATTAGCAAAATTACTAAATCTCTTTGCAAATTGTTGCTAAAAGATGAAATTTTTGATTTTAATGATGAGTGTTTAAATTCTTTTAACACTTTGAAAAATAAATTAATTGAGGCACCCATTTTGCAACCACCCGATTGGTCCACGCCTTTTGAAATTATGTGTGATGCGTCTGATTTTGCCATTGGGGCGGTTTTGGATCAAAGGGTAGATAAGAAACCGGTCGTGATCTATTATGTAAGTAAGACTTTAGATGGGGCTCAATTGAATTATACTACCACTGAAAAAGAATTACTTGCAGTTGTGTTTGCTCTTGATAAGTTCAGGTCTTACATCTTAGGAAGCAAAGTCATAGTCTATTCAGACCACAGTGCGGTTTGATACTTGTTGGAGAAGAAGGATACCAAGCCGAGGCTCATTCGGTGGATCCTTTTGTTGTAGGAGTTTAATCTGGAGATTCGAGACAAGAAGGGGAGTGAGAATGTGGTGGCGGACCATTTGTCCCGATTGCCCCACAATGAAGCAGAGGAAGATGAATGGAGAATCAACGAAACTTTTTCTGATGAACAGTTATTGAGTGTTTCTAATTTACCTTGGTATGCTAACATTGTGAACTATTTGGCTGCAGGTACAATTCCAGAACATTGGCCCAAAAGGAAGAAGGTGCACTTGAAAGCTCAAGCGACCAAATACATATGGGACGAACCGGACTTGTTCAAGGTAGGGCCGAATTAATTGATCCGGAGATGTGTACCGGAGTCGGAGGTGCAAGCAGTGTTAGAGTTGGTGCACGCATCCGCATGTGGAGGCCACTTTAGTGGGCAAAAGACGGGTCACCGGGTTCTTTCGTCCGGATTGTTTTGGCCTACAATTTTTAAGGATGCGTTCGAGTTTGTGTAGCACTGTGTGAGATGTCAGCAGATGGGGAGCATCAAGAAGCGCGATGAGATGCCTTGGCAACCAATTTTGGTTGTAGAGATTTTTGATGTTTGGGGCATTGATTTTATGGTCCCTGTCCCTAATTCTAATGGTTTTGTTTACATATTTGTGGCAGTAGATTATGTTTCGAAATGGATAGAAGCCATTGCCACTAAGACCAATGACCATAGCTTAGTTTGCAAATTTGTCCAACAAAACATCTATACTAGATTTGGAATCCCTCGCGTGATCATAAGTGATGGGGGATCCCATTTCAAGAATTTTCAATTTGACAGACTACTTAAGAAGTATGGCGTAGACCACCGAATTGCAACCCCATATCATCCGTAAACAAGCAGTCAAAATCAAAGAGATTTTACAGAAAAATGTGCAAACCGACCGCAAGGATTGGTCTTCCAAATTAAATGATGCCTTGTGGGCGTAGCGCACTGCATTTAAAATGCCTATTGGAACCACTCCATATCGGTTGGTCTATGGAAAAGGGTGTCATTTACCTGTAGAGTTAACTCATAGAGCGTTATGGGCTATTAAGGAAGTTGACTTGAGTTATGATGCTGCAGGTAGAGAAAGGAAGCTTCAACTCGGGGAATTGGAAGAGTTACGTGATAAGGCGTACGAATGTGCATCTGCCTACAAGAATAAGATGAAGAAAGTGCATGATGCTAAGTTGAAGCGGATGGACTTCTAGGTAGGTCAAAAGGTATGGTTGTTTAATTCTAGGTTGAAATTTTTTCCAGGTAAGCCGAAGAGTAAGTGGACGGGGTCGTACTTCATCACACGTGTGGGGGGGGGGGGGGGGCTATGGTAATTTTGAGATTAAAGATTTGGATGACCACTTGAGACAAGTAGTGAATGGGCATAGATTGAAGCCCTATTTGGATTCAGCAGACATTCACGGGCAAATCGAAAAGGGTGACTACTTTTTGGCGCCCGCATCTGAAAGCACCGAAACGTGAAAGGGAAGTACGATCTGGCTGAAGACCTAAAAAACTTAGCGCTAACTGGGAGGCAACCCATCGGTTTGTTTTTCTTTTGATTTTTGTGTGTCTTCGTAGTTGTTGTTAGATTTTACGTTTCTGGTGTGTTTTCAGGAAATCGAAAAGCTCGGGAGTGAAATTGTGCTATTTGCTGCGTTCCAGGTATGTTTTATAAAATATTTTGTAGTATAAATGCTCGGTGGTGTAAAACAAGGGTTTTTCCAGAGATAGAAAAATTTTGAGGCTCCAAAATTTTCCAAACTTTCTGCCAAAAAAGGGGATGGGCGGTACGCCCTAAATTTTTGAGAGATAATTCGGTCTTCAAATTTAGGGCGTACGCCCTAAACCTCAAGGTTTCAGGCGGTACGCCCGATTTTTGAACGATGAAAAAATATAAAACCTTTTTTCGGTGGGTCGGTTTTCCACAACCCACCACCGCCTCACTTCTCTCTCCCACCGAAACCCACCGCCATCATCAACCCTTACCACCACTGATATCCACCACCACACTTCACGCTCATTTACGGCCGACACACTACCAAGCCACACCACATCCACCACCATCCACGAGCGTTAAGCTCGATGCAGTAGTGCACTGTACCACCACCGCAACTGTCATCCACGGACGCCGCCACTGCCGCGCGACATAGCCGGCCATCACCGAGCACGTCACAGTTAATACCGAGCTTTTCCAGGTGTCAAACTCCTATTCTTTTGTTTAATTTAGTAGATTAGTTGTAGATTAGCTCGTTTTTTTGTTAATGTAACCGAGTATGAACCGATTGAGCGAGAAAATGAGGTTGTCGGAGTGTGGGACTAGGTTAGATGGATCGGTTGAAACCGATTTCGGTTCTGCGTTTTTATTTGGGCGGCATACCGCTTAGGGCTCGGATGTTTGAGGCGGTGCTTAGGGCTCGGATGTTCGAGGCGGCACACCCAAAGTGAAATTAGGGCGGGCAATGAGGTACATGATGCTGCGTTGGATTATGTGGATACGAGGTTTGAGAGGATAGAGCGGGCGATGAGGTACATGATGCTGCAGCAGGGGATGGATATCCCTGAGTGTTTCCAGGAGCCCGAGGATGATGATGCTGGGGGTGATGATGAGGGTGCTGGTGATGATGAGATTGATGAGGAGTAGGATGCTGGGTGGAGCTGGGGGTGATGCTGGTGATGATGTGGACGATGAGGAGTAGGATGCTGGGTTGCTGATTTCACTACCACTGCTGATCGGTTTATTTTCTCTTACCATGTACTCTTTTTCGTTATTTTGTTTTCATCTGATCACGATCTGTATGATATTATACTATACTATACCTCGGGGTACTGTATGGGGTAACTGGTTGGGTGGTTGTGATTTATTTTGGTTATGTATATATATCTGGTATGATGATTGTGTTTGTTGGTAGCAACATGTTGAGATGTGACATTCATGCATTACTTCTTCCATCCGATTTCTGAAATTCATGATCTGGTATGCGAGGGCGTTGGCACGACTTACGAGGAGCTTTCACGATGTTATCATGGGAGTCTGTTCCAACTTTTTACTTTTTATTTACTTATTTTTATTTTTATTTATTGTCGTGTTTTATTTTATTTTAATTTTATCGTTCGATTCTGTATATTCGTCATGTGCGTGTTCTTCTATGACATTGAGGGCAATGTCGATCTTAAGTGTGGGGAGGGGGACAGGACGTCAGTTTTAAATTTTTAGGTAATTGTGTTAGTTGTGTGTTATTTTGAAAAAAAACCATAAAAAATCCAAAAAGACTTTTCATTTTTAGTCATTTTTAGTTTTAGTGTTTTGAGTCATATCTGTCGTTGGATTAATTGTCGGTACATGGAAAATGATAGTACAATTGGGAATCAATTTTGAGAAGTAAATTACAAAAATAAAGAAAAGGGAAAAGTGTTAGAAAAGGAGAGTATGAAAAGTATATATAATATGTGATGTGTCGGTAGGCCCAGCTGACTTAGTAAAGCTTAATTATCCCATTGTGTTATTGTTGTATAAATATGTAATTAAATCAGTCTGCTAGTGGGTTTCCATTTTAGGGGTGATAGGGAGATTGAAACTGATGATTAGGAGGAAAAAGACCACTTTAAATTAGAGACTTATATGTCCTCAGAATAACCTGGCACGTTATGATCTTTTTGCGAAAGCAAATCCGAGAAATAACGCCGCTCCAATTTTCCATATTTGAGCATATTAGGTAATAAATTGGTTAATAATTTTAGAGTGAAGGGACAAAATACTCATGTACAAACTAAGGATAGTATCACGTGGTGAGTGCCTCTGATGATGCCCTGAATCTCGCGGGCAAAATACTCACGTACGATTTTGGAGATAGCATCTCAAAAAGAGTGCATCTGATGATGACCGTTGGTAATCATAGTTAAAATTAACCAATTATGAAAAAAAAGAAAAAAACAAGAGAATGAGAAAAAATGAAAAAATAGAAAAAATAATAGATTAAAGAAATCAATGCACGAAAACAGCTATCCATCTATTCTACTATTCTTTGGACATCTTTGTATCTGATTTAATGGGGTGGGAAAAATCTAAAAGTCAAATCTTTATTACCCTTTACTTTGACTGAATTTAATTCGGGAGTAGGTTGAACTTGAACTTTCTGAATGTGGGACACATTGGCAGATTGGTACACTCTATTCGGTAAATTATAAACACCTTGGGGGCTCAAAGGTGAGTGGTTAAGTTTAGTCGGACCGAAATATCGGCAATTGCAATTACCATATGTGATTACATTTTGGAATGTGGAATGAGAATGATTGATAAATTAAAAAGTTAAATGATTCTGAAATTGATTTTCCAATTATGATTCCATGGCAGTTTTGTAGAGTCTAGAATTTATGAGGCTTTTGCATTAGAATTACTTTTGGGCTAGTCTATTTGTAAATGGGTTAAAACAAGTTAGTGGGTTATGTGGGCTTGTGGGTTGGACGAATATAGGGCCTAGAGTCCGAATTTTGTATCTTGTTTAACAAGCATAAGCTTTCCTATTTAAGGATAGCTAGATTAAGAGATTAGGGTTGGTTGGTGTTCTTCCTACTAGGTGTTTACGAAATTCTCCTAAGAGAATTTCGATCCTTGTGTTGCAATCAAAGGTGGTTATTCAAGTGTTCTACTTCTTGTTGTTGGTGTTTTAATCTTGTTCTTCATTACTTATTTATATTATTTTCGATTAATCTTGAATCACCTATAATCACCGGATTCTGCACGGTGATTGTAGACTTTGATATCGCGTGAGGGTCTGATTTGATCCTTACAATTGGTATCAGAGCCAAGAAACGCAAGTTTCGAGGCTCTCGCGATATCCGATTCAAGTGTTTGGAAACTAACAGTTTGAGTTTTTATGGTGATTTTCAGCATTTAGCACGATACAAAAGTCTTTTGCAGGTTTAAACTCAAAACAGAAGCTTTCGAGATCATTTGTTCGTGAAACAGAGACTTTTCGATCCAAGTGAAGACTTTTCGATCAGGCTTTCTGATCGAAAACCCTTTCCTGTTGCAGTCCTGTGATCGAGAAAGACCCTCTGTGTCTTTTCGATCAGGCGTTTTTCAGTCGAAAAGTCCCATTTCCGAGACTTTTCGATCAGCTGCTTTTAATTGAGAAGTCCCTCTTTGTGACTTCTCGATCAGATTTTAAAATCGGAAAGTCCTCTTCAGCGACTTTTTGATCAATCATCCTTCAATCGAGAAGTCCCCTCTGTGACTTCTCGATCCACCATCTTGATCGGAAAGTCCCCTGTGACTTTTCGATCCACTCCTCTCCTCAATCGAAAAGTCCCATCTGAGACTTTTCGATCCAGCTCCACCTTTTCGATCAGAAACCCACGCTTTCCGACCACTTTCCTTTCCGATCGAAAAGCACTTTTTGATCAGCCCTGTCCGACCGAAAACCCCTTTTCGACCCATCCTTCCTTGATCAAAAACCCGTGCTTCTTGTCTCTCTGTGTTAGCAATGGCCTTTGATATGTCTAGTTTGTCAAGTGCAACCCTTGAAATGGATACCAAAATCGGAACCAGTGCTAGACCACCTCGTCTGATGTCTGGCAAGGACTTCATGAGCTGGAAGTACCGATTCGTGAACTACGTTAACTACCATGATCCCAAGATCATGCGATTGGTTGAGGTGGGAGACTTTGTCCCATCGACAGCTGGAGAACAGGGTCAGCCACCCAAACCTAAAGGAAAATCTGAATGGATTGATGACGATTGGGACAGGGTGGAACGTGATAGAAAGGCGCTGGCTGCTCTAACCATGGCCTTATCTCCCGAAGTAGCTGAAGCTTTCAAGGGGTACACCTCTGCTAAGACCCTTTGGGATGCTCTTGTGGCCGCATATGAAGGAAATGATGATATGAAGGAATCTCGAAAAGAAAATCTAAGAGAGCAGTTTAATGAATTCATTTACATCCCTGGTGAAAATATTGAGACTTAGCTCCAACGGTTCATCAAAATTTCACGGGAATGAAAGATGCTGGAGTCACATACACACAGGTCGAGGTCAACAGAAAGCTGGTAAATTCTCTTCCGCCAAATTGGGACAGCACTATTGAGTTGATAGAAAAGACAGTGTAAATGTCTACTTCACCACTAAGCGAGCTTATGTCCACATTAGAGCATATGAAGAGAACAAACAGAAGAGGTCCAGAAAGCTGGGTAATGGAGCATTAATGAACCAAGTTAATCAAGCTTTCATCTCACAGCCTGTTGTTGCTCCTAACAACCCACAGTCTAATCCAATGGGATTTATTGCTCAAGACACTGGGTCGAGTACATCTGGAACATCAAATCTTGTCTCTTTAGATGTTAATGCTCTAACCAAAGATCCCAGTTTTGCCATAGGGGTAGGAATTATGAGTTGCTACCAGGCACTCATTGCTGGCTCACTTCTACCCATTGATTTAACTCCAGATGATGTGAATCAAGTCAACCCAGAAGACCTGGAGCATATGGATATTTCTTACCAGATGGGAATGTCAGTCCTGAGAGCCAAGCAGTTCATGGCAAAGACAGGAAAGAAGGACTGGAATGGCGGGAAAGGGATAAAGCTCAGTTTCAACAAAGCAAACCTGAGGTGCTATAACTGCAATGAATATGGGCATTATGCGAGGGAATGCACCAAACCAAAGGTTGATAGAGAGATCAAAACTGAGAACAGAGGTGAAAATGTGAAGAAGGAGACAGGGAAGAATGACAGGGCGATGGTGGTTCAACATACACCAGGATACGACTGGACATCTCAGGTGGAAGACTTGAGTCTCACACTTGATCATGTAGCCCTTTTAGTGAAGAAGAAACTCAGAAAGAAGCTGCTGAAGTTTTCCATCATGCATTCATGGTAGACATAACTCCAGGGTCCCAGGCCAGCAGTAATGAGGTATGTTCTAACCCAAAATGCCAAATTACATTTAATGAATCTCAAGACTGGCAACGTAAGTTCTTTAATGATACTTTAAATCATGAATTATCTGATAGAGACCTATGAGAGTACAAAGGTAGGAGTAAAATATTAAGTGAAAAACTAGAAGCAGTCAACACTGCATGCTATGTCCAGAACACGGTGCTTATCAATAAACGGCAGCAGAAGACCCCTTATGAGCTAGTCTACCATGACAAACCCAGAATTGGGCACCTTCGGGCTTTTGGGTGTCTTTGCACAGTTTTAGTAAACACTGAAGTACCTAAATTTGCCGCTAAATCTGATGAATTTTATTTTGTAGGTTACTCTGCCAGCTTTGCTTACAGGGTGTTCAACAAAACAACCCGGATTGTGATGGAGTCCACCAATGTGGATTGGCTAGAAGAAAATCCATCCGTTGGTGGACTAGGTCCTCCTCGAGCTTTTGACTATAATCAATTCTTCCTTCCGTTGGGATTGGAACCGGTCATAGCCGAAGAACTTTTTGAAGATAAAGTTTCAGGACCATCAATAACACACTCCATTACGAAGGCTCCAGTCACTGCCCCTGAAACAGATACTTCACAAGTATAGGAGACAGCAGATACTGAGAATGACCATGAGGCAGATGACAACCCTGTTTTAGACACTCCTCAAACACAGGGAGCTGATGCAGCAGGAGAAGCTGAAACAAATGATGAACCTGATCAAACAAATCTACCTCCAGTAATCCCCGTTCAAGTCGTTGCAGAAACCAGGATCCATAAGTATCACCCCTTGGACAACGTCATTGGTCCCTTAGCATCAGGGGTGGTAACAAGAAGCCAGTCAGGAGACATCAATCATTGTATGTACTCCTGTTTCATCTCACAATTGAGCCCCCCAACATTACTATGGCTTTGACAGATCCCAGTTGGGTAGAAGCCATGCATGAAGAACTGAATCAATTCTCATGGCTTCAAGTTTGGAGGCTAGTAGAAAGGCCTACTGACAAAAAGGTCATCACGACTCGATGGCTGTATAAGAATAAAAAGGATGACAATGACATCATCGTCAGAAATAAGGCCAGGTTGGTGGTTCAAGGCCACAAACAGATTCAAGGGGTGGATTATGATGAAGTGTATGCGCCAGTAGCTCGATTAGAGGCTATAAGAGTTTTCTTAGCCTACGCATCCTACATGAACTTTACGGTCTACCAGTTGGACGTGAAGACAGCCTTTTTATATGCTGACATGGATGAAGAAGTATATGTCACTCAACCTCCTGGTTTCATTGATGTTGCAAAGTTGACATGGATCACCGACAGGAGGGGCAGTCGAACGGTTCGACCCGTAACCACGACCACTACGGTTATTGCGATAGTTCCGGTACTGGCGATTGTTCCCTCGAGAGTTGCGAGTGTGACTGTGATTCCTGTTAGGGTTGTTATTACCCCTGCCACGGTTGGACTGGGCCGAAAAAGCAACAGGGGGGGTCGCCGGACCCTGGACAGTCCGAGAGAAGGTTTCATGACCTTCAGCACGAGCAACAACGTTTTGAAACGTCGGGGCAGGAGACATGCCGCGAATCGTGGTGGAAAACCCAAAGAACTCAGCACCTAATCCGATGAGATACCAATGAAGTTTCTCGTCTGCACCAACAGGATGACCAATAGCAGTGAGTTTATCGGAAATAGCCTTGAATTTCCGGCTAAAAACAGTCACCGAGCTGCCCCTTTCACAAACTCTAATGTGATCGCGCAGATTCTGAACACGTTCGACAGAAGCGCTGCTGTAAGCTTCTTCGGAGGGTCACCCAGATCTGCCGAGCGGTGGTGCAACCGACTATAGAAATCCACAAATCAATGTCAAGAGCATTAACAAATGATTCAAATCGTTGCTTCCAATTCTCGTAATCCTCCAATCGAAGTAACTTAGGAACTTTCTGAGTTGTTCCTATCTCGTTATCATAGTTCCATATGGCTTGCATTGATGATTGAACAGCTGAAAAAGCGTGAAAATCGCTCATTTTGAAATTTCAATACCAAATGCGAAAACTTAAAACTGAAAAACGGGCGTCTTCCAAGCGGATTTTGGGGGTCAAAACTTGACGGTACTGGCCGTAGGCTGGTACACGTCCTAGATCTCGGAAAGACGAACGTTTTGGCTGGTATTGGGTTCCGTAACTCCAAACGGTTTGCAAGTTACGTCAGTTTTAGTGAAGATCACTATTCTGCCAGCGGACCAACAACTCCAGCGGATCAAAATATTATCAGCGGACCAGTTCCGGATCAAACTAACCAGGCGGATCAGATTTGTACTAGCGGACCAGATCCGGATCAAATTTCGTCCGGCGGATCAAATTTTGATACGGCGGATCAGATTTTGATACGGAGGACCAAAACTGGTACGGCGGACCAGAATTTTCAGCGGATCACACTGGTACGCTGCAACTGTCGCGGATCAGACTGATGAAGATTGCCTGGCGGATCAAATGGCGGATCAGAATGCTCGTCGGGCGGACCAGATGCAGAAAACACAAAAATCGACTGTTTTTCACAGATTTCGACAATTGAAGCTAGATACTGGATCAGTATGATGCGAAAACACTCCAGGAACATCCAGAAATCATTTTTATCCTCGGAATCACTCAGAATTATGAAAAATTGATGAAAAACGTAGAAAACCCAAACTTTCTCTCTCTAGAAATTCGAAAACTTACCAAATCACAGCAGTAGAGCAACCTGGAATGCTCTGATACCACTTGATAAACCACGATACGATCTTACTACTGCATGATTCGGTAATGGAATAGCAACAAGATGTAAATAAAGCTTTGCTTTATTGATTCACTTAGAGATTACAAGTAGAGAGAGAAACACACTCAGTTTACACACAGTTAAGAGTTGTAGAATGACAGCACTACTAACTCTCTCTAACACGAACTATTTATAGTCACTTAGTCATAAGGCAGCGGACCACCAGCAGACCATCTGGTCCGCCGTATCAACTGGTCCGGCGGATCATGTGATCCGGCCAGATGACTAACTGACTCACACAGAAGCTCTTGACTAGATACAATACACGAGACACAACGTTAGCATAGGAATATGCTCTAACAAACTTTAGGTCTCATTGAGACAAATTTTCCTTTAAGCATTGTTTGAGTTTCGCTAACATTTGAAGTTTGAGAGATTGTCTCATTATCGGTTATTATTTTAAAAAACTCAGATTCTGCCTTCTGCCTAACCATATCTTCAGATATGCCAGTATCAAATGACTGCAATGAGCTGGACTCATAATCATTCAAATTTAGAGCACTTTCAACAGATGGAAGGCTTGAACCACTTTCGTAGCCAGACAGTTTTTCTTCCATTTGTTGAATTTCAGACTTGCTTGGAACAGACTCATTATTCAAAAACCTGATGTGGCTTCGGGAATTTATTTTAGTAAGTTCAGGTATTTGAAAATAGTTATGATTGAGAGGATGCTCAACAGCAGCATCATCAATTTCTCGGGTTAAACCCAAACCATTTTGTACTCGTTTAAAAATATCCTTAGCCACATCACCTGCTAAGTTTGAAGGATTAAGTCTCATCAAATCAATTATTTCCCGAGCTTGAACATAGTTCTTGCTTAGGGTTGAAAAGCGAGTCACTAAATCCTCCAACTAAGTTCGAAGAGATATTTCAGTGTGTTTCATAACCTCAATATCATCCTGCAAGGACTTTATTTTGGCCAGAAAATCCTGTTCCTTAGCTTGCATTGACTTTACCAGACATTCACTCGCTATTGCCTTTTCAACTAACTCTTCGTTATACAGGCGATATCGAGCGACTTCCTCTACACAGGACTCAGAGCATAAGAGAGATTTTACCGTATCAGGAATGAGGTCCTTTTGTCGGTTTATTGATTTTTGCTCAGCATCAGATTCAGCTTTGGAGGAGCCTTCAACAGTGTTGGTCACAAAAGCAGCATCTTCAGAAGTTTCTTCCACATCAGCCATAAGTGCAAAATCAGTTGGATAGAGCGGGTCAAAGAAGGAATCTTCCTCAACCTTGGACTCATCAGATGAATTCACCATTAATGCATAATCCACACTTGCTGATGTTTGAGTCTGATTGGACCAAGTGTAGTTAGGATCACTCAGAGACACGAGTGCTTTCTCTGGGTTGTCAGTACGCATAGCAGAATTGGAACTGGAACCCTGGTGAGTAGTACCAGCAGGTTGTGGCTTCTGTTATGAAAAGTTGCCCTTATTTTGACTCGAATTATTGTTCCCTCCAGATGTCACAGGAATCTGCCTCAGTTTTGGCTTCTTACACTCACGTGCAAAATGCCCCAGACCTTGACAATTGTAACACTGGGCTTTCGACTTGTCAAAGCCAATAGTGGCACCAGGTTGTGATTGGAAAACTTTTCTCCCAGTTTTCTTGAAGAACTTCCTAGTGCGGGCAGCGATCATACCAAGTTGCCACTTGATATCCATTTCTTCGAGATCATCAGCAGGAATTTGATCCAGGTCTTCTTGGCACAGAGACATACCCTCAATACATCCTGACATTTGGGAAGCCAGGCATGGGCAACAAGAGCATTGCATATCTCCTGATCTTTGTCAGTCAGGCCAACAGTTGAGGTTCCAGAAGGATAGGCAGCAGATGACTGAATCACCGGAGTGACTGGTTGTTGAGCAGCGAAGGCAGTCTGACAAACAGATTGTTGAGGAGAAACTTGAGCAGCAGCTTGAACAGTAGAGCAAGACCCACCAGCAAAGTAAGGAAATTCAACGTCAGCCTCGTTAGGAGCAACGAAGGCAGCATTTGGAACAACCTCAGTGGCCCTTTTATTGGTAACTTTCCCCATAAGTGAATTTCCATCTCTTTCAATTGCAGCAATTTCATAGCCTCTTACTTTGTCAATAAGATCCATGTAGTCCACAGTGGCTAAGTCACTGCTTTCAAGCAAGTAGATGACATATGGAGCAAAGTCTCGAGGAAGTGACTTCAGAATTTTCTTTGATATGACAGGCATCTCAGGTCGAATTTGGTTATTTTGCATTTCACAGATGAGTCTGCAGAACTTTGTCACATGAGTCTCAAAGGAGTCTCCAGCAGTGTGAGCAAAGGTGTTGAAACGCAACTTGAGAGAATCCAGTCTTCTCTCCTTACTCTCAAGATTTCCCTCATACTTTTTCTCAAGTGCAACCCAGATTTCATGAGCAGAAGTTGCTTCAGTGAAATGAAAAGCAATGTCATCAGACAGTGCCATCTTGATGCACCCGAGAGAACGTTTGTCAACCTTCATCTGGTTATGTTCAGAAATAGAGTAGTCCTCAGGTTTCTTTGGAATACGCCTTTGGGCCTGAGCAGCAGGAGGATCAGCTCCAGCAACAGTAGGCACTGGATCCACATAAAACACCTTAGGACCACATTTCACTGAGGTCAGCAAGTCATAATCCACATACTCAAGGTAACACTGAAACTTTTTCTTCCAATCATCATAATTTGCAGCCCCAAGCAATTTAGGAGGTCGGTTATTCCCTTGGAACATTTGATTAGCAGAGGTAAACTCAGACATGTTGAAACAAGTGGTGTTTCTTCACAAAAGAGCTTAATGGGTCAAATGGGTCGAGAATTCAGAAATTTCTTCAACGAATGCAAGATTGAGGTCAATTGCTCAAAAACCTACAAAACAAACATCAAGAAGTTTATTTAGTTTGAATCAATCAAGTAAATAAGTCAAATTTGAAATTTTCAAATTTTCAAGACTTAGAAAATTTTCCAGCCATGTTCTTGAGCATAATCACCAGGTCAAAATCAAATTTCACGAAATCAAGTTTTTAATGCACCAATAGTTTAGGAATTTGCTTAGGAACAGATTTGTTAACTACAACAAGCTCCAAAAACCACTTAATCTATGTGAAATCGGATCAAACAGTGATTCTTATGAAAAACTTCCAAGAACACAATTTTTGCTCTAAAATCTTCAATACTTGATGTTTTTGAGTGATTCAAGTTGCTATCATCCCTAAATCATGAGTCTAACATGTATGCATGTTCAATTTTGACTCAAAATCAGTGAAAGATAAACTTTTATTTTCAAAAGTAGCGCACAGCACGTATGCTCTGTGTTCGCATTAATCTGGAAATCTCAAAAATTGACCCATTTATTGTGATTATTGATGAAATCTAAGCATTCCAACAGATTCCTTATGAAATTTCGTTCAAAATGGTTCAAGGAATCACACAAACACTTAGATTTGATGACTTGAATGAGTGATTCTTCAAGTTTTTGAGAAAAACTCAAGAACATGAAGAACAATGGCTCTGATACCATTTGTCCGGACCAAATTTGAGCCTTTACTCATTCAATACACAGATTCAAGTGCGGAAATCATGAATCCATGATCAAATCATAGTGTTTGCTTGTTGAAATCCTTAGATTTCGCCTCTGAAACTCAAGAACTTGAGGGTTTTCACACACAAGTGCTCTCTATCTTCAAACAGCCGTCCAAGAGTGTTATTAGGGTTATTCTAGAGTGGCTATTTATACTAGAGAGAGCACAGGTCGTGACTGTGCTGAAATCAAGAGAATGTTATTGAAGTTAGTGAAATTTATGACATCAGACAGACGAGATCGCCAAGAACAACATTGAAGTCGCCAAGACTAAAATGAAGTCGCCAAGGCTGGTTGGTGACCTCGCCAAGGCTTGGTGAGGTCGCCAACCTTGGTGAGGTCGCCAAGGGTTGGCGAGGTCGCCAAGTGCTCAAGTCCAAATCGCCAAGTACAACATCCACATCGCCAAGATTCTTGGTGAGGTCGCCAAGAATCTTGGTGAGGTCGCCAAGGAAGTCCAGAAATCACTAAGTACGCTCCGGAAACGTCAATTATCATTATTGAATCATCAAGGATTGTTATTACAAAGACACAATCAATTATTAGCATTTACCAAGTAACTTATCATGAAATGACCTATATCTTGGATACTGACAATCACATTGCAATTGAAATGTACTAAGGCAATATATCCAATATCCATAATCAACACAAGCTAAGACATTTAGTCATGATATACAAAACATCAAACACTTGAATGATTTAGATAAACATTAGGATAATTGTTCAAGTACAAGATACAAGCATAAGTGAAAGTTATACACATGAACACAAAAACCAAAGGATGCTATGTTTGAGTTGCCACCAACCCTATAAAGTTCTTACAGTAACCAATAAATTGTGTTTAGGACCAATGATTTCCCAATAATGTGTGTTTAGGGGAAATGAGGGTCAGTTGGGACCAATTAGTCCAAATAAGGTGTGTATGTAACCAATAAGTTGTGTTTAGGACCAATGATGGGCCAATAAGGTGAGTTTTACGGGAAATGAGGGTCAGTTGGGACCAATGAGTCCCAATAAGGTGTGTATATAACTAATAAGCATGTTTAGGACCAATGATAGCCCAATAAGGTGTGCTTAGGGGAAATGAGCGTCAGTTGGTACCAATGAGTCCCAATAAGGTGTGTATGTAACCAATAAATTGTGTTTAGGACCAATGATAGCCCAATAATGTGTGTTTAGGGTAAATGAGGGTCAGTTGGGACCAATGAGTCCCAATAAGTTGTGTTTAAGACCAATGATGGCCCAATAAGGTGTGTTTAGGGGCAATGAGGGTTAGTTGGGACAATTGAGTCCCAATAAGGTGTGTTTAGGGGAAATGATGGTCAGTTGGGACCAATGAGTCCTAATAAAGTGTGTATGTAACCAATATGTTATGTTTAAGACCAATGATGGCCCAATAAGGTGTGTTTAGGGGCAATGAGGGTCCGTTAGGACTACTGAGTCACAATAAGGTGTGTATGTAACCTGTAAATTGTGTTTAGGACAAATGATTGCCCTATTAGGTGTGTTTAGGGTCAAAGAGGGTCAGTTGGGTGAGTCCCAATAAGGTGTGTATGTAACCAATAAGTATAGGACCAATGATGGCCCAATAAGGTGTGTTTAGGGGCAATGAGGGTCAGTTGGGACCCATGAGTCCATATAAGGTGTGTATGTAACCAATAAGTTGTGTTTAGGACCAATGATAGGCCAATAAGGTGTGTTTAAGGGAAATGAGGGTCAATTGGGACCAATGAGTCCTAATAAGGTGTGTATATAACCAATAAGCATGTTTAGGACCAATGATAGCCCAATAAGGTGTGTTTAGGGGAAATGAGGGTCAGTTGGGACCAATGAGTGCCAATAAGACTGTGTATATAACCAATAAGCATGTTTAGGACCAATGATGGCCCAATAACGCGTGTTTATAAAAAATGAGGGTCAGTTGGGACCAATGAGTCCCAATAAGGTGTTGATGTAACCAATAATTTGTTTAGGACCAATGATGGCCCAATAAGGTGTGTTTAGGGGAAATGAAGGCCAGTTAGGTCCAATGAGTCCCAATAACGTGTGTATGTAACCAATAAGTTTTGTTTAGGACAAATGATGGCCCAATAAGGTGTGTTTTGAGGAAATGAAGGTCAGTTCGGACCAATGAGTTTCAATAAGTTGTGTTTAAGACCATTGATGGCCCAATAAGGTGTGTTTAGGGGAAATAAAGGCCAGTTGGTCCAATGAGTCCTAATAAGGTATGTTTAGGGTGAATAAGGGTCTGTTGGGACCAATGAGTCCCAATAAGGTGTGTATGTAACCAATAAGTTGTGTTTAGGACCAATGATGGCCTAATAAGGTGTGTTTAGGGGAAATGAGGGTCAGTTGGTTCCAATAAGTCCCAATAAGGTGTGTATGTAACCAATAAGTTGTGTTTAGGACCAATGATGGCCCAATAACGTGTGTTTAAGCGAAATGAGGGTCAGTTGGGACCATTGAGGCCCAATAAGGTGTGTTTAGGGGAAATGAGGGTCTGTTTGGACCAATGAGTCCCAATAAGGTGTCTATATAACCAATAAGTATGTTTAGGACTAATAATAGTCCAATAAGGTGTCTTTAGGGTAAATGAGGGTCAGCTGGGACCAATGAGTCCCAATATGGTGTGTATGTAACCAATAAATTGTGTTTAGGACCAATGATTTCCCAATAATGTGTGTTTAGGGGAAATGAGGGTCAGTTGGGACCAATTAGTCCAAATAAGGTGTGTATGTAACCAATAAGTTGTGTTTAGGATCAATGATGGGCCAATAAAGTGAGTTTTACGGAAAATGAGGGTCAGTTGGGACCAATGAGTCCAAATAAGGTGTGTATATAACCAAAAAGCATGTTTAGGACCAATGATAGCCCAATAAGGTGTGTTTTGGGGAAATGAGGGTCAATTGGTACCAATGAGTCCCAATAAGGTGTGTATGTAACCAATAAATTGTGTTTAGGACCAATGATAGCCCAATAATGTGTGTTTAGGGGAAATGAGGGTCAGTTGGTTCCAATAAGTCCCAATAAGGTGTGTATGTAACCAATAAGTTGTGTTTAGGACCAATGATGGCCCAATAACGTGTGTTTAAGCGAAATGAGGGTCAGTTGGGACCATTGAGGCCCAATAAGGTGTGTTTAGGGGAAATGAGGGTCTGTTTGGACCAATGAGTCCCAATAAGGTGTCTATATAACCAATAAGTATGTTTAGGACTAATAATAGTCCAATAAGGTGTCTTTAGGGTAAATGAGGGTCAGCTGGGACCAATGAGTCCCAATATGGTGTGTATGTAACCAATAAATTGTGTTTAGGACCAATGATTTCCCAATAATGTGTGTTTAGGGGAAATGAGGGTCAGTTGGGACCAATTAGTCCAAATAAGGTGTGTATGTAACCAATAAGTTGTGTTTAGGATCAATGATGGGCCAATAAAGTGAGTTTTACGGAAAATGAGGGTCAGTTGGGACCAATGAGTCCAAATAAGGTGTGTATATAACCAAAAAGCATGTTTAGGACCAATGATAGCCCAATAAGGTGTGTTTTGGGGAAATGAGGGTCAATTGGTACCAATGAGTCCCAATAAGGTGTGTATGTAACCAATAAATTGTGTTTAGGACCAATGATAGCCCAATAATGTGTGTTTAGGGTAAATGAGGGTCATTTGGGACCAATGAGTCCCAATAAGGTGTGTTTAGGGGCAATGAGGGTCAGTCGGGATAATTGAGTCCCAATAAGGTGTGTATGTAACCTGTAAATTGTGTTTAGGACCAATGATGGCCCAATAAGGTGTGTTTTGGGGAAATTATGGTCAGTTGGGACCAATGAGTCCCAATAAAGCGTGTATGTAACCAATATGTTATGTTTAGGACCAATGATGGCCCAATAAGGTGTGTTTAGGGGAAATGAGGGTCAGTTAGGACCACTGGGTCCCAATAAGGTGTGTATGTAACCTGTAAATTGTGTTTAGGACAAATAATTGCCCTATAAGGTGTGTTTACGGTCAATGAGGGTCAGTTGGGTGAGTCCCAATAAGGTGTGTATGTAAACAATAAGTTATGTTTAGGACCAATGAAGGCCCAATAATGTGTGTTTAGCGGAAATGAGGGTCGGTTGGGACCAATGAGTCCCAATAAGGTGTGTATGTAACCAATAAGTTTAGGACCAATGATGGCCCCATAAGGTGTGTTTAGGGGCAATGAGGGTCAGTTGGGACCAATGAGTCCAAATAAGGTGTGTATGTAACCAATAAGTTGTGTTTAGGACCAATGATAGGCCAATAAGGTGTGTTTAAGGGAAATGAGGGTCAGTTGGGACCAATGAGTCCCAATAAGGTGTGTATATAACCAATAAGCATGTTTAGGACCAATGATAGCCCAATAAGGTGTGTTTAGGGGAAATGAGGGTCAGTTGGGACCAATGAGTCCCAATAAGACTTGTATATAACCAATAAGCATGTTTAGGACCAATGATTGCCCTATAAGGTGTGTTTAGGGGAAATGAGGGTCAGTTGGGACCAATAACTCCCAATAAGGTGTGTATGTAAACAATAAGTTGTGTTTAGGACCAATGAAGGCCCAATAAGGTGTGTTTAGCGGAAATGAAGGTCGGTTGGGACCAATGAGTCCCAATAAGGTGTGCATGTAACCAATAAGTTTAGGACCAATGATGGCCCAATAAGGTGTGTTTAGGGGCAATGAGGGTCAGTTGGGACCAATGAGTCCAAATAAGGTGTGTATGTAACCAATAAGTTGTGTTTAGGACCAATGATAGGCCAATAAGGTGTGTTTAAGGGAAATGAGGGTCAGTTGGGACCAATGAGTCCCAATAAGGTGTGTATATAACCAATAAGCATGTTTAGGACCAATGATAGCCCAATAAGGTGTGTTTAGGGGAAATGAGGGTCAGTTGGGACCAATGAGTCCCAATAAGACTTGTATATAACCAATAAGCATGTTTAGGACCAATGATGGCCCAATAACGCGTGTTTATCGGAAATGAGGGTCTGTTGGGACCAATGAGTCCCAATAAGTTGTTGATGTAACCAATAATGTGTTTAGGACAAATGATGGCCCAATAAGGTGTGTTTTGAGGAAATGAATGTCAGTTCAGACCAATGAGTCTCAATAAGTTGTGTTTAAGACCATTGATGGCCCAATAAGGTGTGTTTAGGGGCAATAAAGGCCAGTTAGGTCCAATGAGTCCTAATAAGGTGTGTTTAGGGTGAATAAGGGTCAGTTGGGACCAATGAGTCCCAATAAGGTGTGTATGTAACTAATAAGTTGTTTTTAGGACCAATGATGGGCCATTAAGGTGAGTTTTATGGGAAATGAGGGTCAGTTGGGACCAATGAGTCCCAATAAGGTGTGTATATAACCAATAAGCATGTTTAGGACCAATGATAGCCCAATAAGGTGTGCTTAGGGGAAATGAGCGTCAGTTGGTACCAATGAGTCCAAATAAGGTGTGTATGTAACCAATAAATTGTGTTTAGGACCAATGATAGCCCAATAATGTGTGTTTAGGGTAAATGAGGGTCAGTTGGGACCAATGAGTCCCAATAAGTTGTGTTTAAGACCAATGATGGCCCAATAAGGTGTGTTTGGGGGCAATGAGGGTCAGTTGGGATAATTGAGTCCCAATAAGGTGTGTTTAGGGGAAATGATGGTCAGTTGGGACCAATGAGTCCTAATAAAGTGTGTATGTAACCAATATGTTATGTTTAAGACCAGTGATGGCCCAATAAGTTGTGTTTAGGGGCAATGAGGGTCCGTTAGGACTACTGAGTCCCAATAAGGTGTGTATGTAACCTGTAAATTGTGTTTAGGACAAATGATTGCCCTATAAGGTGTGTTTAGGGTCAATGAGGGTCAGTTGGGTGAGTCCCAATAAGGTGTGTATTTAACCAATAAGTTGTGTTTAGGACCAATGAAGGCCCAATAAGGTGTGTTTAGCGGAAATAAGGGTCGGTTGGGACCAATGAGTCCCAATAAGGTGTGTATGCAACCAATAAGTTTAGGACTAATGATGGCCCAATAAGGTGTGTTTAGGGGCAATGAAGGTCAGTTGGGACCAATGAGTCCATATAAGGTGTGTATGTAACCAATAAGTTGTGTTTAGGACCAATGATAGGCCAATAAGGTGTGTTTAAGGGAAATGAGGGTCAATTGGGACCAATGAGTCCTAATAAGATGTGTATATAACCAATAAGCATGTTTAGGACCAATGATAGCCTAATAAGGTGTGTTTAGGGGAAATGAGGGTCAGTTGGGACCAATGAGTGCCAATAAGACTTGAATATAACCAATAAGCATGTTTAGGACCAATGATGGGCCATTAAGGTGAGTTTTATGGGAAATGAGGGTCAGTTGGGACCAATGAGTCCCAATAAGGTGTGTATATAACCAATAAGCATGTTTAGGACCAATGATAGCCCAATAAGGTGTGCTTAGGGGAAATGAGCGTCAGTTGGTACCAATGAGTCCAAATAAGGTGTGTATGTAACCAATAAATTGTGTTTAGGACCAATGATAGCCCAATAATGTGTGTTTAGGGTAAATGAGGGTCAGTTGGGACCAATGAGTCCCAATAAGTTGTGTTTAAGACCAATGATGGCCCAATAAGGTGTGTTTGGGGGCAATGAGGGTCAGTTGGGATAATTGAGTCCCAATAAGGTGTGTTTAGGGGAAATGATGGTCAGTTGGGACCAATGAGTCCTAATAAAGTGTGTATGTAACCAATATGTTATGTTTAAGACCAGTGATGGCCCAATAAGGTGTGTTTAGGGGCAATGAGGGTCCGTTAGGACTACTGAGTCCCAATAAGGTGTGTATGTAACCTGTAAATTGTGTTTAGGACAAATGATTGCCCTATAAGGTGTGTTTAGGGTCAATGAGGGTCAGTTGGGTGAGTCCCAATAAGGTGTGTATTTAACCAATAAGTTGTGTTTAGGACCAATGAAGGCCCAATAAGGTGTGTTTAGCGGAAATGAGGGTCGGTTGGGACCAATGAGTCCCAATAAGGTGTGTATGCAACCAATAAGTTTAGGACCAATGATGGCCCAATAAGGTGTGTTTAGGGGCAATGAAGGTCAGTTGGGACCAATGAGTCCATATAAGGTGTGTATGTAACCAATAAGTTGTGTTTAGGACCAATGATAGGCCAATAAGGTGTGTTTAAGGGAAATGAGGGTCAATTGGGACCAATGAGTCCTAATAAGGTGTGTATATAACCAATAAGCATGTTTAGGACCAATGATAGCCTAATAAGGTGTGTTTAGGGGAAATGAGGGTCAGTTGGGACCAATGAGTGCCAATAAGACTTGAATATAACCAATAAGCATGTTTAGAACCAATGATGGCCCAATAACGCGTGTTTATCAAAAATGAGGGTCAGTTGGGACCAATGAGTCCCAATAAGGTGTTGATGTAACCAATAATGTGTCTAGGACCAATGATGGCCCAATAAGGTGTGTTTTGGGGAAATTAGGGTCAGTTCGGACCAATGAGTCTCAATAAGTTGTGTTTAAGACCATTGATGGCCCAATAAGGTGTGTTTAGGGGAAATGAAGGCCAGTTAGGTCCAATGAGTCCTAATAAGGTGTGTTTAGGGTGAATAAGGTTCTGTTGGGACCAATGAGTCCCAATAAGGTGTGTATGTAACCAATAAGTTGTGTTTAGGACCAATGATGGCCCAATAAGGTGTGTTTAGGGGAAATGAGGGTCAGTTGGTACCAATAAGTCCCAATAAGGTGTGCATGTATCCAATAAGTTGTGTTTAGGACTAATGATGGCCCAATAAGGTGTGTTTAGGCGAAATGAGGGTCAGTTGGGACCATTGAGTCCCAATAAGGTGTGTTTAGGGGAAATGAGGGTCAGTTGGGACCAATAAATCCCAATAAGCTGTGTATGAAACCAATATGTTATGTTTAGGACCAATGATGGCCCAATAAGGTGTGTTTAGGGGAAATGAGGGTCTGTTTGGAACAATGAGTCCCAATAAGGTGTGTATATAACCAATAAGTATGTTTAGGACTAATAATAGTCCAATAAGGTGTCTTTAGGGTAAATGAGGGTCAGCTGGGACCAATGAGCCCCAATATGGTGTGTATTTAACCAATAAATTGTGTTTAGGACCAATGATTTCCCAATAATGTGTGTTTAGGGGAAATGAGGGTCAGTTGGGACCAATGATTCCAAATAAAGTGTGTATGTAACCAATAAGTTGTGTTTAGGACCAATGATGGGCCAATAAGGTGAGTTTTACTGGTAATGAGGGTCAGTTGGGACCAATGAGTCCCGATAAGGTGTGTATATAACCAATAAGCATGTTTAGGACCAATGATAGCCCAATAAGATGTGTTTAGGGGAAATGACGGTCAGTTGGTACCAATGAGTCCCAATAAGGTGTGTATGTAACCAATAAATTGTGTTTAGGACCAATGATAGCCCAATAATGTGTTTTTTAGGGTATATGAGGCTCAGTTGGGACCAATGAGTCCCAATAAGTTGTGTTTAAGGCCAATGATGGCCCAATAAGGTGTGTTTAGGGGCAATGAGGGTCAGTTGGCACAATTGAGTCCCAATAAGGTGTGTATGTAACCAATAAGTTATGTTTAGGAACAATGATGGCCCAATAAGGTGTGTTTAGGGGAAATGATGCTCAGTTGGGACCAATGAGTCCCAATAAAGTGTGTATGTAACCAATATGTTATGTTTAGGACCAATGATGGCCCAATAAGGTGTGTTTAGGGGCAATGAGGGTCAGTTAGGACCACTGAGTCGCAATAAGGAGTGTATGTAACCTGTAAATTGTGTTTAGGACAAATGATTGCCCTATAAGGTGTGTTTAGGGTCAATGAGGGTCATTTAGGTGAGTCCAAATAAGGTGTGTATGTAATCAATAAGTTGTGTTTAGGACCAATGAAGGCCCAATAAGGTGTGTTTAGCGGAAATGAGGGTCGGTTGGGACCAATGAGTCCCAATAAGGTGTGTATGTAACCAATAAGTTTAGGACCAATGATGGCCCAATAAGGTGTGTTTAGGGGCAATGAGGGTCAGTTGGGACCAATGAGTCCAAATAAGGTGTGTATGTAACCAATAAGTTGTGTTTAGGACCAATGATAGGCCAATAAGGTATGTTTAAGGGAAATGTGGGTCAGTTCGGACCAATGAGTCCCAATAAGGTGTGTATATAACCAATAAGCATGTTTAGGACCAATGATAGCCCAATAAGGTGTGCTTAGGGGAAATGAGGGTCAGTTGGGACCAATGAGTCCTAATAAGACTTGTATATAACCAATAAGCATGTTTAGGACCAATGATGGCCCAAAAAAACGTGTGTTTATCGGAAATGAGTGTTAGTTGGGACCAATGAGTCCCAATAAGGTGTTGATGTAACCAATAATGTGTTTAGGAACAATGATGGCCCAATAAGGTGTGTTTTGGGGAAATGAGGGTCAGTTCGGACCAATGAGTCTCAATAAGTCGTGTTTAAGACCATTGATGGCCTAATAAGGTGTGTTTAGGGGCAATGAAGGCCAGTTAGGTCAAATGAGTCCTAATAAGGTGTGTTTAGGGTGAATAAGGGTCAGTTGGGACCAATGAGTCCCAATAAGGTGTGTATGTAACCAATAAGTTGTGTTTAGGACCAATGATGGCCCAATAAGGTGTGTTTAGGGGAAATGAGGGTCAGTTGTTACCAATATGTCCCAATAAGGTGTGTATGTAACCAATAAGTTGTGTTTAGGACCAATGATGGCCCAATAAGTTGTGTTTAGGGGAAATGAGGGTCAGTTGGGACCATTGAGTCCCAATAAGGTGTGTATGTAACTAATAATTTGTGTTTAATAACAATGATGGCCCAATAAGGTGTGTTTAGGGGAAATGAGGGTCAGTTGGGAATAATAACTCCCAATAAGTTGTGTATGAAACCAATATGTTATGTTTAGGACCAATGATGGCCCAATAAGGTGTGTTTAGGGGAAATGAGGGTCTGTTTGGACCAATGAGTCCCAATAAGGTGTGTATATAACCAATAAGCATGTTTAGGACTAATAATAGTCCAATAAGGTGTCTTTAGGGGAAATGAGGGTCAGCTGGGACCAATGAGTCCCAATATGGTGTGTATGTAACCAATAAATTGTGTTAGGACCAGTGATTTCCCAATAATGTGTGTTTAGGGGAAATGATGGTCAGTTGGGACCAATGAGTCCAAATAAGGTGTGTATGTAACCAATAAGTTGTGTTTAGGACCAATGATGGGCCAATAAGGTGAGTTTTACGGGAAATGAGGGTCAGTTGGGACCAATGAGTCCCAATAAGGTGTGTATATAACCAATAAGCATGTTTAGGACCAATGATAGCCCAATAAGGTGTGTTTAGGGGAAATGAGGGTCAGTTGGTACCAATGAGTCCCAATAAGGTGTGTATGTAACCAATAAATTGTGTTTAGGACCAATGATAGCCCAATAATGTGTGTTTAGGGTAAATGAGGGTCAGTTGGGACCAATGATTCCCAATAAGTTGTGTTTAAGGCCAACGATGGCCCAATAAGGTGTGTTTAGTGGCAATGAGGGTCAGTTGGGACAATTGAGTCCCAATAAGGTGTGTATGTAACCAATAAGTTGTGTTTAGGACCAATGATGGCCCAATAAGGTGTGTTTAGGGGAAATGATGGTCAGTTGGGACCAATGAGTCCCAATAAGTTGTGTATGTAACCAATATGTTATGTTTAGGACCAATGAAGGCCCAATAAGGTGTGTTTAGCGGAAATGAGGGTCGGTTGAGACCAATGAGTTCCAATAAGGTGTGTATGTAACCAATAAGTTTAGGACCAATGATGGCCCAATAAGGTGTGTTTAGGGGCAATGAGGGTCAGTTGGGATAAATGAGTCCAAATAAGGTGTGTATGTAACCAATAAGTTGTGTTTAGGACCAATGATAGGCCAATAAGGTATGTTTAAGGGAAATGTGGGTCAGTTGGGACCAATGAGTCCCAATAAGGTGTGTTTAGGGGAAATGAGGGTCAGTTGGGACCAATGAGTCCCTATAAGACTTGTATATAACCAATAAGCATGTTTAGGACCAATGATGGCCCAATAACATGTGTTTATCGGAAATGAGGGTCAGTTGGGACCAATGAGTCCCAATAAGGTGTCTTTAGGGGAAATGAGGGTCAGCTGGGACCAATGAGTCCCAATATGGTGTGTATGTAACCAATAAATTGTGTTTAGGACCAATGATTTCCCAATAATGTGTGTTTAGGGGAAATGAAGGTCAGTTGGGACCAATGAGTCCAAATAAGGTGTGTATGTAACCAATAAGTTGTGTTTAGGACCAATGATGGGCCAATAAAGTGAGTTTTACGGGAAATGAGGGTCAGTTGGGACCAATGAGTCCCAATATGGTGTCTATGTAACCAATAAATTGTGTATAGGACCAATGATGGGCCAATAAGGTGAGTTTTACGGGAAATGAGGGTCAGTTGGGACCAATGAGTCCCAATAAGGTGTGTATATAACCAATAAGCATGTTTAGGACCAATGATAGCCCAATAAGGTGTGTTTAGGGGAAATGAGGGTCAGTTGGTACCAATGAGTCCCAATAAGGTGTGTATGTAACCAATAAATTGTGTTTAGGACCAATGATAGCCCATTAATGTGTGTTTAGGGTAAATGAGGGTCAGTTGGGACCAATGCGTCCCAATAAGTTGTGTTTAAGGCCAATGATGGCCCAATAAGGTGTGTTTAGGGGCAATGAGGGTCAGTTGGGACAATTGAGTCATAATAAGGTGTGTATGTAACCTGTAAATTGTGTTTAGGACCAATGATGGCCCAATAAGGTGTGTTTAGGGGAAATGATGGTCAGTTGGGACCAATGAGTCCCAATAAAGTGTGTATGTAACCAATATGTTATGTTTAGGACCAATGATGGCCCAATAAGGTGTGTTTAGGGGCAATGAGGGTCAGCTAGGACCACTGAGTCCCAATAAGGTGTGTATGTATGTAACCTGTAAATTGTGTTTAGGACAAATGATTGCCCTATAAGGTGTGTTTAGGGTCAATGAGGGTCAGTTGGGTGAGTCCCAATAAGGTGTGTATGTAAACAATAAGTTGTGTTTAGGACCAATGAAGGCCCAATAAGGTGTGTTTAGCGGAAATGAGGGTCGGTTGGGACCAATGATCCCAATAAGGTGTGTATGTAACCAATAAGTTTAGGACCAATGATGGCCCAATAAGGTGTGTTTAGGGGCAATGAAGGTCAGTTGGGACCAATGAGTCCAAATAAGGTGTGTATGTAACCAATAAGTTGTGTTTAGGACCAATGATAGGCCAATAAGGTGTGTTTAAGGGAAATGAGGGTCAGTTGGGACTAATGATGGCCCAATAAGGTGTGTTTAGGCGAAATAAGGGTCAGTTGGGACCATTGAGTCCCAATAAGGTGTGTTTAGGGGAAATGAGGGTCAGTTGGGACCAATAAATCCCAATAAGCTGTGTATGAAAACAATATGTTATGTTTAGGACCAATGATGGCCCAATAAGGTGTGTTTAGGGGAAATGAGGGTCTGTTTGGACCAATGAGTCCCAATAAGGTGTGTATATAACCAATAAGCATGTATAGGACCAATGATAGCCCAATAAGGTGTGTTTAGGGGAAATGAGGGTCAGTTGGGACCAATGAGTCCCAATAAGACTTGTATATAACCAATAAGCATGTTTAGGACCAATTATGGCCCAATAACGCGTGTTTATCGGAAATGAGGGTCTGTTGGGACCAATGAGTCCCAATAAGGTGTTGATGTAACCAATAATGTGTTTAGGACAAATGATGGCCCAATAAGGTGTCTTTTGAGGAAATGAAGGTCAGTTCGGACCAATGAGTCTCAATAAGTTGTGTTTGGGACCAATGATGTCCCAATAAGGTGTGTATGTAACCAATAATTTGTGTTTAATAACAATGATGGCCCAATAAGGCGTGTTTAGGGGAAATGAGGGTCAGTTGGGACCAATAACTCCCAATAAGTTGTGTATGAAACCAATATGTTATGTTTAGGACCAATGATGGCCCAATAAGGTGTGTTTAGGGGAAATGAGGGTCTGTTTGGACCAATGAGTCCCAATAAGGTGTGTATATAACTAATAAGCATGTTTAGGACCAATGATAGCCCAATAAGGTGTGTTTAGGGGAAATGAGGGTCAGTTGGTACCAATGAGTCCCAATAAGGTGTGTATGTAACCAATAAATTGTGTTTAGGACCAATGATAGCCCAATAATGTGTGTTTAGGGTAAATGAGGGTCAGTTGGGACCAATGATTCCCAATAAGTTGTGTTTAAGGCCAACGATGGCCCAATAAGGTGTGTTTAGTGGCAATGAGGGTCAGTTGGGACAATTGAGTCCCAATAAGGTGTGTATGTAACCAATGAGTTGTGTTTAGGACCAATGATGGCCCAATAAGGTGTGTTTAGGGGAAATGATGGTCAGTTGGGACCAATGAGTCCCAATAAGTTGTGTATGTAACCAATATGTTATGTTTAGGACCAATGAAAGCCCAATAAGGTGTGTTTAGCGGAAATGAGGGTCGGTTGAGACCAATGAGTTCCAATAAGGTGTGTATGTAACCAATAAGTTTAGGACCAATGATGGCCCAATAAGGTGTGTTTAGGGGCAATGAGGGTCAGTTGGGATAAATGAGTCCAAATAAGGTGTGTATGTAACCAATAAGTTGTGTTTAGGACCAATGATAGGCCAATAAGGTATGTTTAAGGGAAATGTGGGTCAGTTGGGGCCAATGAGTCCCAATAAGGTGTGTTTAGGGGAAATGAGGGTCAGTTGGGACCAATGAGTCCCTATAAGACTTGTATATAACCAATAAGCATGTTTAGGACCAATGATGGCCCAATAACATGTGTTTATCGGAAATGAGGGTCAGTTGGGACCAATGAGTCCCAATAAGGTGTCTTTAGGGGAAATGAGGGTCAGCTGGGACCAATGAGTCCCAATATGGTGTGTATGTAACCAATAAATTGTGTTTAGGACCAATGATTTCCCAATAATGTGTGTTTAGGGGAAATGAAGGTCAGTTGGGACCAATGAGTCCAAATAAGGTGTGTATGTAACCAATAAGCTGTGTTTAGGACCAATGATGGGCCAATAAGGTGAGTTTTACGGGAAATGAGGGTCAGTTGGGACCAATGAGTCCCAATATGGTGTCTATGTAACCAATAAATTGTGTATAGGACCAATGATGGGCCAATAAAGTGAGTTTTACGGGAAATGAGGGTCAGTTGGGACCAATGAGTCCCAATAAGGTGTGTATATAACCAATAAGCATGTTTAGGACCAATGATAGCCCAATAAGGTGTGTTTAGGGGAAATGAGGGTCAGTTGGTACCAATGAGTCCCAATAAGGTGTGTATGTAACCAATAAATTGTATTTAGGACCAATGATAGCCCATTAATGTGTGTTTAGGGTAAATGAGGGTCAGTTGGGACCAATGAGTCCCAATAAGTTGTGTTTAAGGCCAATGATGGCCCAATAAGGTGTGTTTAGGGGCAATGAGGGTCAGTTGGGACAATTGAGTCATAATAAGGTGTGTATGTAACCTGTAAATTGTGTTTAGGACCAATGATGGCCCAATAAGGTGTGTTTAGGGGAAATGATGGTCAGTTGGGACCAATGAGTCCCAATAAAGTGTGTATGTAACCAATATGTTATGTTTAGGACCAATGATGGCCCAATAAGGTGTGTTTAGGGGCAATGAGGGTCAGCTTGGACCACTGAGTCCCAATAAGGTGTGTATGTATGTAACCTGTAAATTGTGTTTAGGACAAATGATTGCCCTATAAGGTGTGTTTAGGGTCAATGAGGGTCAGTTGGGTGAGTCCCAATAAGGTGTGTATGTAAACAATAAGTTGTGTTTAGGACCAATGAAGGCCCAATAAGGTGTGTTTAGCGGATATGAGGGTCGGTTGGGACCAATGATCCCAATAAGGTGTGTATGTAACCAATAAGTTTAGGACCAATGATGGCCCAATAAGGTGTGTTTAGGGGCAATGAAGGTCAGTTGGGACCAATGAGTCCAAATAAGGTGTGTATGTAACCAATAAGTTGTGTTTAGGACCAATGATAGGCCAATAAGGTGTGTTTAAGGGAAATGAGGGTCAGTTGGGACTAATGATGGCCCAATAAGGTGTGTTTAGGCGAAATGAGGGTCAGTTGGGACCATTGAGTCCCAATAAGGTGTGTTTAGGGGAAATGAGGGTCAGTTGGGACCAATAAATCCCAATAAGCTGTGTATGAAACCAATATGTTATGTTTAGGACCAATGATGGCCCAATAAGGTGTGTTTAGGGGAAATGAGGGTCTGTTTGGACCAATGAGTCCCAATAAGGTGTGTATATAACCAATAAGCATGTATAGGACCAATGATAGCCCAATAAGGTGTGTTTAGGGGAAATGAGGGTCAGTTGGGACCAATGAGTCCCAATAAGACTTGTATATAACCTATAAGCATGTTTAGGACCAATTATGGCCCAATAACGCGTGTTTATCGGAAATGAGGGTCTGTTGGGACCAATGAGTCCCAATAAGGTGTTGATGTAACCAATAATGTGTTTAGGACAAATGATGGCCCAATAAGGTGTCTTTTGAGGAAATGAAGGTCAGTTCGGACCAATGAGTCTCAATAAGTTGTGTTTGGGACCAATGATGTCCCAATAAGGTGTGTTTAGGGGAAATGATGGTCAGTTGGGACCATTGAGTCCCAATAAGGTGTGTATGTAACCAATAATTTGTGTTTAATAACAATGATGGCCCAATAAGGCGTGTTTAGGGGAAATGAGGGTCAGTTGGGACCAATAACTCCCAATAAGTTGTGTATGAAACCAATATGTTATGTTTAGGACCAATGATGGCCCAATAAGGTGTGTTTAGGGGAAATGAGGGTCTGTTTGGACCAATGAGTCCCAATAAGGTGTGTATATAACTAATAAGCATGTTTAGGACTAATAATAGTCCAATAAGGTGTCTTTAGGGGAAATGAGGGTCAGCTGGGACCAATGAGTCCCAATATGGTGTGTATTTAACCAATAAATTGTGTTTAGGACCAATGATTTCCCAATAATGTATGTTTAGGGGAAATGAGGGTCAGTTGGGACCAATGATTCCAAATAAAGTGTGTATGTAACCAATAAGTTGTGTTTAGGACCAATGATGGGCCAATAAGGTGAGTTTTACTGGTAATGAGGGTCAGTTGGGACCAATGAGTCCCAATAAGGTGTGTATATAACCAATAAACATGTTTAGGACCAATGATAGCCCAATAAGATGTGTTTAGGGGAAATGACGGTCAGTTGGTACCAATGAGTCCCAATAAGGTGTGTATGTAACCAATAAATTGTGTTTAGGACCAATGATAGCCCAATAATGTGTTTTTTAGGGTATATGAGGGTCAATTGGGACCAATGAGTCCCAATAGGTTGTGTTTAAGGCCAATGATGGCCCAATAAGGTGTGTTTAGGGGCAATGAGGGTCAGTTGGGACAATTGAGTCCCAATAAGGTGTGTATGTAACCAATAAGTTGTGTTTAGGAACAATGATGGCCCAATAAGGTGTGTTTAGGGGAAATGATGCTCAGTTGGGACCAATGAGTCCCAATAAAGTGTGTATGTAACCAATATGTTATGTTTAGGACCAATGATGGCCCAATAAGGTGTGTTTAGGGGCAATGAGGGTCAGTTAGGACCACTGAGTCGCAATAAGGAGTGTATGTAACCTGTAAATTGTGTTTAGGACAAATGATTGCCCTATAAGGTGTGTTTAGGGTCAATGAGGGTCAGTTGGGTGAGTCCCAATAAGGTGTGTATGTAACCAATAAGTTGTGTTTAGGACCAATGAAGGCCCAATAAGGTGTGTTTAGCGGAAATGAGGGTCGGTTGGGACCAATGAGTCCCAATAAGGTGTGTATGTAACCAATAAGTTTAGGACCAATGATGCCCAATAAGGTGTGTTTAGGGGCAATGAGGGTCAGTTGGGACCAATGAGTCCAAATAAGGTGTGTATGTAACCAATAAGTTGTGTTTAGGACCAATGATAGGCCAATAAGGTGTGTTTAAGGGAAATAAGGGTCAGTTGGGACAAATGAGTCCCAATAAGGTGTGTATATAACCAATAAGCATGTTTAGGACCAATGATAGCCTAATAAGGTGTGTTTAGGGGAAATGAGGGTCAATTGGGACCAATGAGTCCCAATAAGACTTGTATATAACCAATAAGCATGTTTCGGACCAATGATGGCCCAATAACGCGTGTTTATCGGAAATGAGGGTCTGTTGGGACAAATGAGTCCCAATAAGGTGTTGATGTAACCAATAATGTGTTTAGGACAAATGATGGCCCAATAAGGTGTGTTTTGAGGAAATGAAGGTCAGTTCGGACCAATGAGTCTCAATAAGTTGTGTTTAAGACCATTGATGGCCCGATAAGGTGTGTTTAGGGACAATGAAGGCCAGTTAGATCCAATGAGTCCTAATAAGGTGTGTTTAGGGTGAATAAGGGTCAGTTGGGACCAATGAGTCCCAATAAGGTGTGTATGTAACCAATAAGTTGTGTTTAGGACCAATGATGGCCCAATAAGGTGTGTTTAGGGGAAATGAGGGTCAGTTGTTACCAATAAGTCCCAATAAGGTGTGTATGTAACCAATAAGTTGTGTTTAGTGTAGGACCGATGATTACTCAGAGAAATAATCAAAACAAGAACTCTTTACTTGAAGATCACAACCATGCGGAATAAAGTTGTATCATACTTGTTTTTACTTAAGTA
>JBCNJP010005466.1:0-32551 GCA_039602395.1 Deinandra increscens subsp. villosa
ACAACTTATTGGTTACATATTTGGCCATCATTGGTCCTAAACATGCTCTTGTAGGACCGTTGATTACTCAGAGAAATAATCAAAACAAGAACTCTTTACTTGAGGATCACAACCATGCGGAATAAAGTTGTATCACGCTTGTATTTTTACTTAAGCTTTGTTTTACTTATACTTGTAGTTTGATTGTATTGATTGCATAAACTAGTGAACACAAGTTAATAAATTTCTCGGTACTATTTGCATTAACTCAAGTTCAAACTGTTACAAGTGTAAGCACTAAATCTGGTACATGTGAATGAACTAGCTAACAACTATATATAGTACTAAGGAGATCAACTACAGCCATTGATCTCATACGGGCTAATCTAACCGTACATGAAAGTCAAACAATAAACTTACTAAAAGAACATTAGTAAACATACAAAAGAGGAAATGTGCAAAATGCAATTATCTATAAGTAGGAGACGGCTAGGATATGACTTCGGAAGAATAAAAGTAGTTGCAGGCCTGATTTCTGCAAAAGTAAACTTTCAGTACTTTTCCGGTTGAATTCTTTATACTGTTGGATAAAAGAGTTCACCCGGAAATATTCTTCCGCTTAATCTTTTCCGGTTGACAAGTCTTCCGCTTGAGGGTTTTCCGCTTGAACATGTCTTCAACCGGAAATCTTCATCTTGAACCGGTTGACTCAGATTTCCATTTCCTTACAATCTCCCCCTAAGATGATGCTGCCAAAATTTATCCTTTGTATGCTGTTCTTCAAAAATTGACTATCTCTAGAAGCTTTACTCTTCAGGAGATGGCGGCCTTTCAAATTGAACTTTTGTTTTGTTCAATTTTCTCATGATCCTCCTGGTTTGAAAATTTCTGGTTGAAAGAAGAGTTCTTTTTGCAATAGACTTCTTTCTTCCCGGTGAAGCACCAGTGGCAGGATTAGCAGATGGTTTATCAGTTTTAATTGGGACTTTATCTTTCCCTTTATCTGCTTGAGGACGATGCTTGAACAGAACTGGTTGCGGCTATCTCAGTGGGTTCAGAAGGTTTTGTTGGTGATATGGTGGGTGGTTCCATGGTTTGTGTTTGTGAAGTTGAAGAGGTGGAGTTTTTAGGTGGAGATGAAGGTTGATTATACATCCAAGTAGGTGCACAGGGTTTAGGCTTGGCAGGGGTGATATCAGTCCAGTTATCTAACCTCATTTTTGGTGGAATATATTTAGGTTTGGTAGATTTGGATCCCCTGGGCCTTGGGTTCATTCCCCTGGGTCTATGGGAGTAGAATCTGGAAGATGGAGTGGGAACATAGGAGGCTGGGTGCTTGAGTCTTTCCAACAGGTTGGAAGGGAGAGACTCAGCAAGTATGTCAGAATCATCAAAAGGTTCAGGCTTAATATATGTAGATGAGGGGTTACCTGTGACTGTCTCAGATGGCAGAGGCATTTGGAGACTTGGAATCACAGCAAACTCTGCTCCTTTCACTTGTTTGAGCAGCTCATCTACAATTTTGCAAGTGTCTTTGGCCTTCATCGTCTCTACTTTAGCAGCAGGCTTGAGACATCTGATGATAGCACATCTCTTGATCCTTTCCAATAGCTCCAGGTTGTCTAAGCTTTTGTTCAAGACAGTTGGCATTCTGGAATCTATATTGATCAGCCTGTTTTTCTCCTGTTCTGCTTGAGGGTTTTCCGCTTGAACATGTCTTCAACCGGAAATCTTCATCTTGAACCGGTTGACTCAGATTTCCATTTCCTTACAATCTCCCCCTAAGATGATGCTGCCAAAATTTATCCTTTGTATGCTGTTCTTCAAAAATTGACTATCTCTAGAAGTTTTACTCTTCAGGAGATGGCGGCCTTTCAAATTGAACTTTTGTTTTGTTCAATTTTCTCATGATCCTCCTGGTTTGAAAATTTCTGGTTGAAAGAAGAGTTCTTTTTGCAATAGACTTCTTTCTTCCAGGTGAAGCACCAGTGGCAGGATTAGCAGATGGTTTATCAGTTTTAATTGGGACTTTATCTTTCCCTTTATCTGCTTGAGACGATGCTTGAACAGAACTGGTTGCGGCTATCTCAGTGGGTTCAGAAGGTTTTGTTGGTGATATGGTGGGTGGTTCCATGGTTTGTGTTTGTGAAGTTGAAGAGGTGGAGTTTTTAGGTGGAGATGAAGGTTGATTATACATCCAAGTAGGTGCACAGGGTTTAGGCTTGGCAGGGGTGATATCAGTCCAGTTATCTAACCTCATTTTTGGTGGAATATATTTAGGTTTGGTAGATTTGGATCCCCTGGGCCCTGGGTTCATTCCCCTGGGTCTATGGGAGTAGAATTTGGAAGATGGAGTGGGAACATAGGAGGCTGGGTGCTTGAGTCTTTCCAACAGGTTGGAAGGGAGAGACTCAGCAAGTAGGTCAGAATCATCAAAAGGTTCAGGCTTAATATATGTAGATGAGGGGTTACCTGTGACTGTCTCAGATGGCAGAGGCATTTGAAGACTTGGAATCACAGCAAACTCTGCTCCTTTCACTTGTTTGAGCAGCTCATCTACAATTTTGCAAGTGTCTTTGGCCTTCATTGTCTCTACTTTAGCAGCAGGCTTGAGACATCTGATGATAGCACATCTCTTGATCCTTTCCAATAGCTCCAGGTTGTCTAAGCTTTTGTTCAAGACAGTTGGCATTCTGGAATCTATATTGATCAGCCTGTTTTTCTCCTGTTCTGCTTGAGGGTTTTCCGCTTGAACATGTCTTCAACCGGAAATCTTCATCTTGAACCGGTTGACTCAGATTTCCATTTCCTTACAATCTCCCCCTAAGATGATGCTGCCAAAATTTATCCTTTGTATGTTGTTCTTCAAAAATTGACTATCTCTAGAAGCTTTACTCTTCAGGAGATGGCGGCCTTTCAAATTGAACTTTTGTTTTGTTCAATTTTCTCATGATCCTCCTGGTTTGAAAATTTCTGGTTGAAAGAAGAGTTCTTTTTGCAATAGACTTCTTTCTTCCAGGTGAAGCACCAGTGGCAGGATTAGCAGATGGTTTATCAGTTTTAATTGGGACTTTATCTTTCCCTTTATCTGCTTGAGACGATGCTTGAACAGAACTGGTTGCGGCTATCTCAGTGGGTTCAGAAGGTTTTATTGGTGATATGGTGGGTGGTTCCATGGTTTGTGTTTCTGAAGTTGAAGAGGTGGAGTTTTTAGGTGGAGATGAAGGTTGATTATACATCCAAGTAGGTGCACAGGGTTTAGGCTTGGCAGGGGTGATATCAGTCCAGTTATCTAACCTCATTTTTGGTGGAATATATTTAGGTTTGGTAGATTTGGATCCCCTGGGCCTTGGGTTCATTCCCCTGGGTCTATGGGAGTAGAATTTGGAAGATGGAGTGGGAACATAGGAGGCTGGGTGCTTGAGTCTTTCCAACAGGTTGGAAGGGAGAGACTCAGCAAGTAGGTCAGAATCATCAAAAGGTTCAGGCTTAATATATGTAGATGAGGGGTTACCTGTGACTGTCTCAGATGGCAGAGGCATTTGGAGACTTGGAATCACAACAAACTCTGCTCCTTTCACTTGTTTGAGCAGCTCATCTACAATTTTGCAAGTGTCTTTGGCCTTCATCGTCTCTACTTTAGCAGCAGGCTTGAGACATCTAATGATAGCACATCTCTTGATCCTTTCCAATAGCTCCAGGTTGTCTAAGCTTTTGTTCAAGACAGTTGGCATTCTGGAATCTATATTGATCAGCCTGTTTTTCTCCTGTTCTGCTTGAGGGTTTTCCGCTTGAACATGTCTTCAACCGGAAATCTTCATCTTGAACCGGTTGACTCAGATTTCCATTTCCTTACATTCTCCCCCTAAGATGATGCTGCCAAAATTTATCCTTTGTATGCTGTTCTTCAAAAATTGACTATCTCTAGAAGCTTTACTCTTCAGGAGATGGCGGCCTTTCAAATTGAACTTTTGTTTTGTTCAATTTTCTCATGATCCTCCTGGTTTGAAAATTTCTGGTTGAAAGAAGAGTTCTTTTTGCAATAGACTTCTTTCTTCCAGGTGAAGCACCAGTGGCAGGATTAGCAGATGGTTTATCAGTTTTAATTGGGACTTTATCTTTCCCTTTATCTGCTTGAGACGATGCTTGAACAGAACTGGTTGCGGCTATCTCAGTGGGTTCAGAAGGTTTTGTTGGTGATATGGTGGGTGGTTCCATGGTTTGTGTTTCTGAAGTTGAAGAGGTGGAGTTTTTAGGTGGAGATGAAGGTTGATTATACATCCAAGTAGGTGCACAGGGTTTAGGCTTGGCAGGGGTGATATCAGTCCAGTTATCTAACCTCATTTTTGGTGGAATATATTTAGGTTTGGTAGATTTGGATCCCCTGGGCCTTGGGTTCATTCCCCTGGGTCTATGGGAGTAGAATTTGGAAGATGGAGTGGGAACATAGGAGGCTGGGTGCTTGAGTCTTTCCAACAGGTTGGAAGGGAGAGACTCAGCAAGTAGGTCAGAATCATCAAAAGGTTCAGGCTTAATATATGTAGATGAGGGGTTACCTGTGACTGTCTCAGATGGCAGAGGCATTTGGAGACTTGGAATCACAACAAACTCTGCTCCTTTCACTTGTTTGAGCAGCTCATCTACAATTTTGCAAGTGTCTTTGGCCTTCATCGTCTCTACTTTAGCAGCAGGCTTGAGACATCTAATGATAGCACATCTCTTGATCCTTTCCAATAGCTCCAGGTTGTCTAAGCTTTTGTTCAAGACAGTTGGCATTCTGGAATCTATATTGATCAGCCTGTTTTTCTCCTGTTCTGCTTGAGGGTTTTCCGCTTGAACATGTCTTCAACCGGAAATCTTCATCTTGAACCGGTTGACTCAGATTTCCATTTCCTTACAATCTCCCCCTAAGATGATGCTGCCAAAATTTATCCTTTGTATGCTGTTCTTCAAAAATTGACTATCTCTAGAAGCTTTACTCTTCAGGAGATGGCGGCCTTTCAAATTGAACTTTTGTTTTGTTCAATTTTCTCATGATCCTCCTGGTTTGAAAATTTCTGGTTGAAAGAAGAGTTCTTTTTGCAATAGACTTCTTTCTTCCAGGTGAAGCACCAGTGGCAGGATTAGCAGATGGTTTATCAGTTTTATTTGGGACTTTATCTTTCCCTTAATCTGCTTGAGACGATGCTTGAACAGAACTGGTTGCGGCTATCTCAGTGGGTTCAGAAGGTTTTGTTGGTGATATGGTGGGTGGTTCCATGGTTTGTGTTTGTGAAGTTGAAGAGGTGGAGTTTTTAGGTGGAGATGAAGGTTGATTATACATCCAAGTAGGTGCACAGGGTTTAGGCTTGGCAGGGGTGATATCAGTCCAGTTATCTAACCTCATTTTTGGTGGAATATATTTAGGTTTGGTAGATTTGGATCCCCTGGGCCTTGGGTTCATTCCCCTGGGTCTATGGGAGTAGAATTTGGAAGATGGAGTGGGAACATAGGAGGCTGGGTGCTTGAGTCTTTCCAACAGGTTGGAAGGGAGAGACTCAGCAAGTATGTCAGAATCATCAAAAGGTTCAGGCTTAATATATGTAGATGAGGGGTTACCTGTGACTGTCTCAGATGGCAGAGGCATTTGGAGACTTGGAATCACAACAAACTCTGCTCCTTTCACTTGTTTGAGCAGCTCATCTACAATTTTGCAAGTGTCTTTGGCCTTCATCGTCTCTACTTTAGCAGCAGGCTTGAGACATCTGATGATAGCACATCTCTTGATCCTTTCCAATAGCTCCAGGTTGTCTAAGCTTTTGTTCAAGACAGTTGGCATTCTGGAATCTATATTGATCAGCCTGTTTTTCTCCTGTTCTGCTTGAGGGTTTTCCGCTTGAACATGTGTTCAACCGGAAATCTTCATCTTAAACCGGTTGACTCAGATTTCCATTTCCTTACAATCTCCCCCTAAGATGATGCTACCAAAATTTATCCTTTGTATGCTGTTCTTCAAAAATTGACTATCTCTAGAAGCTTTACTCTTCAGGAGATGGCGGCCTTTCAAATTGAACTTTTGTTTTGTTCAATTTTTCTCATGATCCTCCTGGTTTGAAAATTTCTGGTTGAAAGAAGATTTCTTTTTGCAATAGACTTCTTTCTTCCAGGTGAAGCACCAGTGGCAGGATTAGCAGATGGTTTATCAGTTTTAATTTGGACTTTATCTTTCCCTTAATCTGCTTGAGACGATGCTTGAACAGTACTGGTTGCGGCTATCTCAGTGGGTTCAGAAGGTTTTGTTGGTGATATGGTGGGTGGTTCCATGGTTTGTGTTTGTGAAGTTGAAGAGGTGGAGTTTTTAGGTGGAGATGAAGGTTGATTATACATCCAAGTAGGTGCACAGGGTTTAGGCTTGGCAGGGGTGATATCAGTCCAGTTATCTAACCTCATTTTTGGTGGAATATATTTAGGTTTGGTAGATTTGGATCCCCTGGGCCTTGGGTTCATTCCCCTGGGTCTATGGGAGTAGAATTTGGAAGATGGAGTGGGAACATAGGAGGCTGGGTGCTTGAGTCTTTCCAACAGGTTGGAAGGGAGAGACTCAGCAAGTAGGTCAGAATCATCAAAAGGTTCAGGCTTAATATATGTAGATGAGGGGTTACCTGTGACTGTCTCAGATGGCAGAGGCATTTGGAGACTTGGAATCACAACAAACTCTGCTCCTTTCACTTATTTGAGCAGCTCATCTACAATTTTGCAAGTGTCTTTGGCCTTCATCGTCTCTACTTTAGCAGCAGGCTTGAGACATCTAATGATAGCACATCTCTTGATCCTTTCCAATAGCTCCAGGTTGTCTAAGCTTTTGTTCAAGACAGTTGGCATTCTGGAATCTATATTGATCAGCCTGTTTTTCTCCTGTTCTGCTTGAGGGTTTTCCGCTTGAACATGTCTTCAACCGGAAATCTTCATCTTGAACCGGTTGACTCAGATTTCCATTTCCTTACAATCTCCCCCTAAGATGATGCTGCCAAAATTTATCCTTTGTATGCTGTTCTTCAAAAATTGACTATCTCTAGAAGCTTTACTCTTCAGGAGATGGCGGCCTTTCAAATTGAACTTTTGTTTTGTTCAATTTTCTCATGATCCTCCTGGTTTGAAAATTTCTGGTTGAAAGAAGAGTTCTTTTTGCAATAGACTTCTTTCTTCCAGGTGAAGCACCAGTGGCAGGATTAGCAGATGGTTTATCAGTTTTAATTGGGACTTTAACTTTCCCTTAATCTGCTTGAGACGATGCTTGAATAGAACTGGTTGCGGCTATCTCAGTGGGTTCAGAAGGTTTTGTTGGTGATATGGTGGGTGGTTCCATGGTTTGTGTTTGTGAAGTTGAAGAGGTGGAGTTTTTAGGTGGAGATGAAGGTTGATTATACATCCAAGTAGGTGCCCAGGGTTTAGGCTTGGCAGGGGTGATATCAGTCCAGTTATCTAACCTCATTTTTGGTGGAATATATTTAGGTTTGGTAGATTTGGATCCCCTGGGCCTTGGGTTCATTCCCCTGGGTCTATGGGAGTAGAATTTGGAAGATGGAGTGGGAACATAGGAGGCTGGGTGCTTGAGTCTTTCCAACAGGTTGGAAGGGAGAGACTCAGCAAGTATGTCAGAATCATCAAAAGGTTCAGGCTTAATATATGTAGATGAGGGGTTACCTGTGACTGTCTCAGATGGCAGAGGCATTTGGAGACTTGGAATCACAACAGACTCTGCTCCTTTCAATTGTTTGAGCAGCTCATCTATAATTTTGCAAGTGTCTTTGGCCTTCATCGTCTCTACTTTAGCAGCAGGCTTGAGACATCTGATGATAGCACATCTCTTGATCCTTTCCAATAGCTCCAGGTTGTCTAAGCTTTTGTTCAAGACAGTTGGCATTCTGGAATCTATATTGATCAGCCTGTTTTTCTCCTGTTCTGCTTGAGGGTTTTCCGCTTGAACATGTCTTCAACCGGAAATCTTCATCTTGAACCGGTTGACTCAGATTTCCATTTCCTTACAATCTCCCCCTAAGATGATGCTGCCAAAATTTATCCTTTGTATGCTGTTCTTCAAAAATTGACTATCTCTAGAAGCTTTACTCTTCAGGAGATGGCGGCCTTTCAAATTGAACTTTTGTTTTGTTCAATTTTCTCATGATCCTCCTGGTTTGAAAATTTCTGGTTGAAAGAAGATTTCTTTTTGCAATAGACTTCTTTCTTCCAGGTGAAGCACCAGTGGCAGGATTAGCAGATGGTTTATCAGTTTTAATTGGGACTTTATCTTTCCCTTAATCTGCTTGAGACGATGCTTGAACAGAACTGGTTGCGGCTATCTCAGTGGGTTCAGAAGGTTTTGTTGGTGATATGGTGGGTGGTTCCATGGTTTGTGTTTGTGAAGTTGAAGAGGTGGAGTTTTTAGGTGGAGATGAAGGTTGATTATACATCCAAGTAGGTGCACAGGGTTTAGGCTTGGCAGGGGTGATATTAGTCCAGTTATCTAACCTCATTTTTGGTGGAATATATTTAGGTTTGGTAGATTTGGATCCCCTGGGCCTTGGGTTCATTCCCCTGGGTCTATGGGAGTAGAATTTGGAAGATGGAGTGGGAACATAGGAGGCTGGGTGCTTGAGTCTTTCCAACAGGTTGGAAGGGAGAGACTCAGCAAGTAGGTCAGAATCATCAAAAGGTTCAGGCTTAATATATGTAGATGAGGGGTTACCTGTGACTGTCTCAGATGGCAGAGGCATTTGGAGACTTGGAATCACAACAAACTCTGCTCCTTTCACTTGTTTGAGCAGCTCATCTACAATTTTGCAAGTGTCTTTGGCCTTCATCGTCTCTACTTTAGCAGCAGGCTTGAGACATCTAATGATAGCACATCTCTTCATCCTTTCCAATAGCTCCAGGTTGTCTAAGCTTTTGTTCAAGACAGTTGGCATTCTGGAATCTATATTGATCAGCCTGTTTTTCTCCTGTTCACTTAATTTAGGAGGGTCATATGCCTGCATTCTCCATTCAATCGGCCTTTTCCTTGCTTCATCTACCATTCCTTCAACCACGAAATCATTTGATAGAAGATCCAGATCTGCGAAAAATTGTTTGTGTTGCAAGTTTGATTTGGCAGCCTCTGATCTTATCCTGGCTTGATTGTCTTCCCAGTCATGGACAAATTCTTCTTCAATTAGATCATCCATAGTCAGTTGTTCTTCTGATTGGTCAGAATCAACCATAGTTTCTTCTATCCTTGGTTGAGGAGTTATGCAATCTTCACTCTCCTTCAGTCTGATCATCCTCCTTGGTTTGGTTTGTTTATTTCTTTTGTAGCTCAAAGGAGGCTCTGAATCAGAGGTGGAGTGCAATTGGATCAAGGTTTCAGCAATCTCAGCTTTAGTTGAGTTTTCCGGTTGAGTCTCTTCCGGTTGAGATTTTTCCTGTTGAGTCTCTTCCGGTTGAACTTCAGCCGGAGATTTTGTACTTAGATCTTTCAGTACAGTATCCTCTTGTTGATGCATGAACCTTGTGTGGCCGTTACTGTTCGAATTGACGAACAGACTGATTTGAGAGTGGACAAAGTCTGGGGTCCGAGCCTCGGCCGAACTCAAGGTTCGGAGGCTCCGAACCTTGGCCGAACTCCAGGTTCGGAGGTCCCAGGTTCGGCCCAGAATGAAATAGTATAAATAGTGAAGTCTTTGTATTTGATTGTAAGTTTTTGTCCAGTGTCTTCTCAGATCAATGTGTTGAGAGGGGAGGTTCTGTCCGACCTCCCCCGGAGCTTAATTGTTTGTATACTCCTTCGGTTTATGTAATCATTCAACACAATATATGACAAAACTTCCGTCTCATCCATAGAATCGATCCGTACATGCTTTTTCAGTTGGTATCAGAGCTGTTGGCTCTTTCTATGGTCGAAATCTTTCGTTTTTCTTCATTTCGAGACGTTAAACCTTCGGTTAGGGGTGATTGGAAGTGTTTCTGTTTGGTTTTTAATCAATCGAGTCTTCCTGAGTCATGTTTTTACCTAACAGAAGCATCTGGATGTTCAAATTCGATCAAATTCTGAATCTAGTGAGTTTTTCCAAAAAAAAAAAAAAAAAAATTTTGGTTTTTCGCGTTCGGCCGAACTCCACGTTCGGTGTAACCGCTCCGAACTCCAGGTTCGGAGTACGCTCGGCATAACCGCTCCGAACTCCAGGTTCGGCCGGTCCGAAGGTCAGGTTCGGAGATGGCTCCGAAGGTCAGGTTCGGACTAGGTCCGAAGGTCAGTTTCGGAGAGGGTTCGGAGGTAGATCGGACAAGGTTCGGACGAGCTCGATCCCAGCCAGGGGCTCTGCCCCTTGGACCCCGCCAGGGGCTGCCGCCCCTTGGACCCCGCTTCTCAGGGGCGCTGCCCCCGAACCCCCGTTAGGTGGGAATTTTACAGAAGCGGATCAGTTATCGAGTTTACCCTTGATTCGGTAGCTGTGGGGTGTTATGTTTGAAGAAAATCCAGATCACGATATTTGTTAAGAGTTAGTGATCGAATTTCAAGAAATGTGTTTGTGGGTAGTCATTGTTCTTGATGATGGACAGAGATTCAAGAATACATGTTTCTGATGATGGACAGAGATTCGGAGACATGGTTATGATTACTTGGGAACGTTTGTCGGAGAATATCTTTCTACACAACCAGAAGACTAAGTGTGATTAAGGATTCCGTTGCGGGCTACTTGAGTTTATCATTCCACTACAAGAATGCGGGGTTGGAATCATAAGAAATTGAAGATTTGAATATGTCACTTGTTTAGGGGGAAATCGGGGACCCTAGAAACTTTCAATCGGGGACCCTAAAAACTTTCAAAGTTTCTTAATTGAAAAAGTGAATATTCAAAAGCAATCAGTTCAGGGATGATGGTGGTTTTTGATCTTCATGGAAATGTGGTATATTCTGATGTTCGTGCGAACCGATATGTCAAAGTTTTCGATTATGGTTTGGAACTCTTTGTCATATGCCCGATACTTTCTTGAGTTGTCGAAAGACTTGGTCAAATTCCAGTCTGCAACGAGATATACGTTTACCGGAGTAATATATTGGGATGGATATGATGCTGAGGGGGAATTTCCGTGATTGAAGATGTTGATCGTGTCTGTTTTCATAAAGATCAGAATGTGTTACAATTCGGTGAAGATTGAAGATTATTATCAAGATGCAGTGATGTTCGTGTGTCTTTATAATTTCCGGATACAACTTATGAAGTAAACCGTTATCATACATGCCGGTTCCAATTGGATGGCTGTGCTTGAAGCTAGGGGGAATTTTATTGGTTGTGGAGATTGTACAAGATTCGAATTGTATCCTGCATACCTGATGATTCGGTCAAGGGGAGTTTGCTAAAGATAGAGATGTTTGCAGCAAGCTGACTGAAGATTGCTAGAAGATCAATGTCTGGATTCGACAGTAACGTCCAAGGGGGAATTTGTTGATGCATGAACCTTGTGTGGCCGTTACTGTTCGAATTGACGAACAGACTGATTTGAGAGTGGACAAAGTCTGGGGTCCGAGCCTCGGCCGAACTCAAGGTTCGGAGGCTCCGAACCTTGGCCGAACTCCAGGTTCGGAGGTCCCAGGTTCGGCCCAGAATGAAATAGTATAAATAGTGAAGTCTTTGTATTTGATTGTAAGTTTTTGTCCAGTGTCTTCTCAGATCAATGTGTTGAGAGGGGAGGTTCTGTCCGACCTCCCCCGGAGCTTAATTGTTTGTATACTCCTTCGGTTTATGTAATCATTCAACACAATATATGACAAAACTTCCGTCTCATCCATAGAATCGATCCGTACATGCTTTTTCAAAAGGCCACGCTATTCATATTTTAACGTGACAGTTGCCACCCTTTGGCCACTCGTATTGGGACAAAATATCTGATTTCAACTACCCTTTGGCCACTTTCTTTTTTCCAAATATATGTGGCTAAAACACAAATATACGTGACCAGATAATACCAAAGGCCACGCTTTATAAATTTTAGTGTGGCCGTTTCCACTCTTTGGCCACGCGTATTGGGACAAAATGTATGATTTCAGCAACCCATTTGGCCACGTTTTTTCATATCATATGTGGCTAAAACACAAATATACGTGACCATATAATACCAAAGGCCACGCTATTCATATTTTAACGTGGCGGTTGCCACCCTTTGGCCACGCGTATTGGGACAAAAATTATAATTTAAGCAACCCATTTGGCCACGTTTTTTATAACATATGTGGCTAAAACACAAATATACGTGACCATATAATACCAAAGGCCACGCTTTTGATATTTTAACGTGGCCATTGCCACCCTTTGGCCACGCGTATTGTGACAAAATGTATGATTTCAGCAACCCTTTGGCCACGTATTTTTATAATGTATGTGGCTAAAACACAAATATATGTGACCATATACTACCAAAGGCCACGTTAAACAAACACATGAGGATTGAGAGAAGATGAACTAGATTTATTAGTATATGTTGACATTTTGATATATGGTGGGATGAATTGACCTATAAACAGGATAAATTTTACTTCTAAATTGGAAGAAGAATAAAACCGGATGAACTACAATTCCCCAGGAAGAAGAGTTCATGAGGATTGAGAGAAGATGAACTAGATTTCATCAGGATGAACCGAATAAACTAGAGTATTAAAGTTCTTTATGATGGTTAACCAGTTTTCTTCTATTATAATAACACACACATTTTCAATGAATCATAGCAGACCTCCATTTCACTCATAACTGTGATCCTACATGAAGTATATATTCATATGTTATATTAGTATATGTTGGCATTTTGATATGGTGGGATGAGATGATTTATAAAATAAAAATCACATCAATTCACAATAAAATCTACTTGCAATAATCAAATTTAGAAAAAAAAATCAACTTTAATGATTGAGATAAAATCGATGTATATAGTTAATGGTGTTAACCAAAACAAAACATGAGGAAGAGCTAACAATAACTTTAATATATATATATATATATATATATATATATATATATATATATTGATCTTTATACAAAGATTTTCATCAGATCTTATACAAAAATCTATCTAACTAGCTAAGACCTAGCATCCGACATATAGTCTTCATCATCAACGAAGCTGTTGCTGCTACTACTGTCATCAGGAAACAACTTTTGACCAGGCGGCAATCTCGGTCCCAACTTGGAGGTGTAGGTGGAATCCTTGTGCCGGATTAAATATACATCCAGCGATCTCTCCCCCTCTGGTCCCTGGAGATGAAGTTTCATATCCCCTACAGCTTCGGCAGTGATGAAATCAGAGTACTCAAGCCCGAATTTGATGGACAGAGGTTTGATCCTCCAGTAAATGAGGAAATAGCCAATCGATGTGTGGCTTAGGTATTGCACCATTTGATCCAGATCATGACAATCAAATGTGCGAATGTCGACATAGTCGACATAATCTACCTTTCCCTTCCACACATCCTAGCCGGCGGCATTCCGGTGGAAATCGCCACAGTGATGGACCTTGAGGGTGAACCTCCGACCACCTATAAAAAACCCAAATTCAGAGTAGAGAGTAAGTAACTAAAAAACATAAAACCCTAAAAATAAAAACGTACAGCCATTGTTGAGTGAAAATACACTTACGGGGAGTCTTGCCATAGTAGGGTGCTGGTTCATTAACACCCATAATCCTCCATTGTTTACCAAAGGCAGCCATTGATCGATCGAAGTTTTTTTCTTGATGATCAGGAAATACGTTCGTACAGAAGATTTTGGTGGCGAAAAAGTGGAAATTTAAAGGCAGACAGGGCATGCTACCAGCTATGGTGGGAAGAAGTGGAAAGGTCAGGCCAAGATAACCATGTATATTTTGTTACCTTTACCACGCAAATCCTGCTTTTATTGTGTCTATTTATTACCTTTAACAACGCAAATTTTGTTTATCAATTATTTCTTATGTGATGGGAGTAATTAAATAAGTTCTGGCTAAAATATAACCAATTAACACTTTTGTCTTAATGGTTCTTCTTAATCTTATAGTTTGTTCCTTTCTTTTGACTGACCCAGGTTCAAGCCTTGTTTGCTACAATTTATAATTTTTTGATTGTCTAATAGTGAATGACAGGATTTATTAACTGGATAGATTTTAATTCTTCAGTAAATTGGAACAAGAACAAAACCGTATGAACTAACAAGAACAAAACCATATGAGCTAGAATTCCTCAAAAAGCAGAGTTCATCTGGAATGAGAGCAGATGAACAGAACCGGATGACATTTTTAGACAACTGTTTCACTGCCTTGGCGGACTGAGATGATTTATAATAAACAGGATCAATTTTAGTTATTCATTAGAGAAGAAGAAGAATAGAACCGGATGAACTAGAGTTCTTCAGGATCAAGACTAATTATTCAGTTATAGAACAGGATGAACTAGAGTTCTTCAGGAAATACCGGATAAAGTAGAGTTCTTCAGGATGAACTATATATACTATAAATAACCAAAGTTGTCATTTCTGTTCGTAATCTATAGGATATTCCCATGTATTTAAACCCATTATCTAGTGAATTAAAATCATTGTGGTTGAATATAATTCCTTATACACTAATATTTAGTCACACAACCTAATATATGTAGAAGACAACCGGATGAACTAGAATTCTTCAGGAAGAAGAGTCAAAAGACACATCGGATGCATAACACATAAACAATTAGTTACATATATAATCCAAAAGATGTGATATTAGTTAATTAATTACAAATGTATATAATAAAAAAACAACATAAACTTAAAACATGCTCCCACTAGAGAAATTGTCTGAATCGTCATATCGGCATGTTCCCCATGGGTAGCTACCTTCAAAGGGGGAGGAGGAGGAGGAGGAAGACACCTTCACATCTTCATCGAGGTAGATGGATATGACCTCCTCGTCCATGACGTGCAGGGCCAAGGACCTAACATCCCTCGGATCATCAGTGAATGGAACCAGTCCAAAATCCAGAGACAACCCTGGGATCCTCAGGTAGGGGTCGAAATCGTTCAAGTCATAACCTAGGTCAGACACCATTTGACCTAGGTCATCGAACGAGAAGTAGTTAATGTCCACCTCGTCGAAGTAGCGAACCCTCCCATCGATGTATTGTATCCGACCATTGAGGCTCGCAAAATACCCTAGGTGATAGATCACCAAAGTAAACAGACTAAAATCTTCTTCCCCTGTTCAAGAAAAATAACCAAATCAGAGACGCGAATTCCACATTAAAGCATTTGAATTTCAGTCATTTAGATGATTACTCACCGTATTCGGGGCTATCTTCCACATTCAGAGGACGCAAATGCCACATTTTCAGAGAGTGGCATGATAAACAAAAAAACAGAGAGCTGAGAGAGCTAACGGCGTATATGGTGATGATCGACAATTAATTAATTAATGATATGATTTATATCCGAAACTCGGGGTGGTAGATAAAGATTTGACCTATAGTAATGATGTATATCCGCCGTCGCCACAGATAATTAACTAATTAAAATTGTCTACTATTTAGTCACGGTTAATATATGTGGCCATATGTAATAGACTTTTGTCACTCACAACCTACTATTTAGTCACACAACCTAATAACAGTGACCATATGTACTAGTTTTTAGCCACATAACTAAGTAAAAAGCGTGGCCATTGCTCACATTTAGCCACACATAATATATAATTAATAGTTTTGTTTTTTTTTAATTTACTAAGTAATAAAATCTACTCTTCCGTCACACAACATTATTTAAACGTGGCCATATATTCCTTTTTGGTCACACGAATTAATAATCATAAAAATTCTGTGGCCGTTTGGTGCATTTCGCCACTCTTTATTAAGCATGACAAATAAGGGCCACATGTTTTTGTAAAACAGTGACTAAAGCCACTGCACCTGATTGTTGTTGTCACATAAACAAAAAAATACGTGGCTAAAAGGGTCCAAAGGCTATATATTTGGCCACGGGTACAAAATATGTGTGGCTAAAACTAGTATTTCTTACCTTTGGCCACGTTTTTTACAAAACAGTGGCTATGCGTTAAAAAAACCGTGGCCAAAGCCACTTTTTGACTTAGTGCTTGTTGTTCATCAATTCGATGATATCACGCAATAGTAAGATCCATATCGGTACTTACATCATCTTCGAGTCTTTGATTTAACTTGAGATTACTTTCTTCTCTACTACCATAGACATCAGGGGTGACCCATCCTCTGGCTAAGATTATGTCTCTCCAACTTTTCAACAGTTCCTAGTTGGCATCATTTGCAATAACTGATTTTCTCCTTTTCTTTGTTCACAGCAGTGTTGGCTTCTTTTGCAAATCTTCGATGCCTTTTCTCTTTGGCTCGGTCTAATTTCTCATTTTGTTCATTTATAGACCTTCTCTTTGCTTCTTTAATTATATCAAAGACACCATCATTGTAGTGATACAATTGCAAGTTATCTTGAAGCATAAAAGCCTCAGCCATCTCTTTGTCTATTATTTCATGTTCCATTCTTGTCATTATATCTGCTGCAAGTAGTGAATTTATCATATTGACATCATCAGCAGGTAGTGTTGTTTCTTGCCCATCTAGAAGCTTTGTAGGTTTTGTGGCCTTTTCAGTTGCAAACACTTTTGCAGGTATTGTTACACCTTCTCCACTTCTTCTCATCATCTCTCTGATATTTTTCATCTGAGCAGCATGGCTTACCATCCGTTCATTAAAATCTCTTACCAATTCCTTATCACACTCTCTTCTTTTATCAAGATCTTCTCCGTACCTATCAAGAATGGGAACAAAAACAGTTCTGGAACAGTCTTGTTTATTTTCAGGAGTCTCCACATTCTTGAAGGTAGGTTTGAACTTTTTCTCATATTCTGCCCGTCGAACCTCATCATGAGTCATTTCATGTTCCCTTTCCCAAGGTTTGGATCATCTAAGGGATAAGTTATCACTTTGTTGCTGATGACTGCTCTCTTGACATCTTTTGGCAGTGGATCAATATTTACCTCACCTATTCCTGGTTTATATTTGGGATAGTAGTTGACCAAAATATCAGTCACAATATCTTCAACAGCATTAGAAGGAACCACAGGAGCAATTTTTGAGTGGTCCCTGGCGGGTGGATAATAGGGTCCAAACACTATTAGGTACCCTCTTTCATCTAATACCTCCTAAGTCAGATGGAGGAGCTTCAATCTGAAGAATAGGTTATGGTTCAACAGGTGGGAATGGAGTAAAAGTCAACCACATGAAGTTGATTCCCTAATGAATTTTTCTTGCTAACAGCATGGCTAGTGTCTCAGATTCTTCCCATATACTTGCCTATGTGAACTCATACCTGATTAGCTGATCTTCATCTGCTGTAAAGAACATGGCTGAGTTTGATTAATCGTCCGGAGTAACCATTGGCTTTGAGTTAACTTGGTCAACATCATGAACTAAATCAAGTACCGAGGTAAGTGGTTCTCCAGAGATAACATTCACTTCTTGGGTAATTGTTTCACCCGGAGTAATATTCTCTGCCGAGATACTTTTTCAGCTCCCGAGGTAACATTGGTTTTATTTACCTTGGGATCTATCAATTCTCTGTAGTCCTTCATAACCTCTTCTATTTGTTCATCAGCAATGCCCATATCATGTTCGTACACATCATTAGTGAAATTAGGATCTTGAACATTCTGATCATTATCAGCAGTGACTTCTTTTAGAACACTCTACACTTCTTCATCATCTTTCTTTCATCATCATTGTCACCATCATCATCATCCATAACTTCTGTTTCAGTATATACATCAACTTCTTTTTTCAGCAATTACCCTCATTTCAGGAGTGATGAAATCTCTTTCTATTATCTCTTGAATTTCCCTGATAGAAGCAGGAAGTGCTCCTCCAGCTATCATGGTAAAGAGAAAGAGTTCCTTTAGGTTATCTTGTTGTGGGGCTACTGCAAGGATGTCGACCATTGAGACCTTTTCCCATGCTTCTTCTATAGTGAAAGGTTCTCTTTCCACAGAGTTGAATAACCTCAGCCTAACCTCCTTGGGCACTCTTGTGTACCAGTCATACCCAGAAAAGTCTTCTTCTTTGTTTGCCATATACCCTCCCATTTTGGCAGCATCATCTTTATTTGTGCCAAGTTCTTCTGGTTGGGTGGTGGCTTTAGACTTTGAATATTCACTTCTGGCAATATCATCTTTTGCAGAAGTGACCTGGTGATTCTTCACTCCTTCAGTTCTTCACCCTGCAATTTCACAAAGTATGAAAGTAAAGAGAATTGTGTTTGTAAATTTTGGTACAGAACCGTCAATTCATTTAGTGAAAACTTGCTCTCCGCTGGTATAAAACCAGTATCCTTAAGCAAAGAAGGACCATCAAGCCTAGCTTGATCATGTCCCTCACCATGGTTTTCTTGGCTCCTGGGATTCCCAGACACACCTTCATTTACCTCAGGCACCACTAAAGGTTCCTTTGGGTCGGAAGATGGCCTAGTTGCCATGAGTTGGGTCTTATTAATGTTAACACTATCCACTAGTTCCAGTAGGGAACCAAGTATAGCAGCAACCCTTTTCATACCAGCCATATCTATATTCCTATGGCTGAACTCCTTACCAAAGTGTGGTTGGGGTGAGTTTTCCTTGAAGCTCTTTAACACATCTTCTGCTAATAAGGTATCTGGAGATGGTGTATCATAAGAGGTACAAAAAATGTCATCACCTTCACTTTGAGGTGTATATTGGCTTGGTCTTGTTGGATTTTTACTAGTGAATGAGGGATGTACATTTAGACCTAAAGGTTCATCTCCTTTTAGAGAATCACCTTTTGTGTGGCTATCCCTTTTGGCTTTCTTCTGCCTAGGAACTTTGTCCTTGGCAGGGATTGAAGCTTGGGTGGCTTTGGGTTGCATAGGTGGAGTAGACCTTGCACCCTCCTTCTCAGGTTTTTCTGGATCATTGGTGGGGGATAAAAATGGTAGAAATGTTAATGTATTTTGACTGTCTCTTCCTCTTTTTTAGTGGTAGTTGTTTGGAAGAGGATGGATTTGCAGTTGGTGGTTCAACCTCTACTAGTATCACATGGTAGTCAACTGGAGAAAAAGGCTCAGGGTTTACATGTGGTTGCACCATTGGTGCACCCAATGGAGGCTTAGGCACAGGTAAGGGATGATCAGTGTTCCTGCATGCATACCCTTTGTTCTTTTCATTGCTGGATAGATATGAAAACAAATTTTCATTTGAAACCTTTAATTGGTAAAGTTTATCTGAAATTTACAAATTTGGTATTAAACCTCTTAGAATGTGCTGTAAAAATCTAGGATACATGTGGAAGAAATGAACATTTTCTGGGTTTGAATTATCCACCATGCCATCCAGCACCATTCTGGAAAAATTAAAGTTCAGACCTTGTACTAAGCCATAAAAAGCTAAGGCTTCAACTGTTGAGAGTTCATCAACACTTGTCTCTGAGGACAGATTCGCCAGAATCACATGGGACAAATATCTCCATTTAAATGGCAGCTGACACTTTCTTCAGCTTCTTATCAGATCCTCCATAACCGACAACCCTTAAGGTTGCAAGGTATTTAGAGAACGACACATCTCTAAAGCCTCCAAGGTAATTGAATTTCAGATGTGTTCTTAAGACTTCCTCAGTAATTTTTACCTCGTGCACTTAAACAGTCGAGTGTACTTCAAACACTCCAGCAACATTTTTCGTTCTTGATGCATTGTGCCAGAATTCAATTATCACTTCTTCGTATATATTTGAGTAAATTATGAGAGCATAGCGAATGTGTGATGCTTGAAGGAAATCAATCATCTCATGGAATATAGTGTTCTTCTTTATTTTCGACAATAGTGCCACTGTATTGTGGTCAGCATGAAATAGTGCATTTGCATCAGAAGATGATTCACGTATCCTTTCTTTAGGTGCCATTGTGGTTGATGTGGGTTGAAAATGAACGGAATTAGAGAAATAGAAGTAGGAATGCAGAGAAATGAAGGTTTGGAAGTTTGTGAGAGATTCGATGGGTAAATGAGTGCAATTACTTTGTTTAATCATGGAATAATTGGGTTTAAGTTACAACTGACGAGCTTTACATTGGGGGTGTGAAAGGGACGGTTAATCGTAAAAAGTGCAAGTGGGTATGGTAAAATAGAAAAAGGTGGGGTGACGTATCAAGCTCTCCTTGGACCAACCATTGTCACATCAACAACTTGTGTAGATATTTATCTTAAGAGAAACCCCTTTCTTAAGTTTTAAGTAAAACTTATCTCGGAAGACATTTTTACCGATAACCTAGGTAAATTATTATCTCGGGTGAAATTACCTCGGAAGAGGTCTACACAAGAGATACCCCCCCCCCCTTTTTTTTATTGACCCGATTGAGATTATCTCGGGTGAGATATCTTCACCTGATTTAAGTAAGATTACCTCGGGTAGAGTTATCTCGGGTGAGATTATCTCCGTATGAAGTTATCTCTGGTGAGATTACCTCGGACACACTTTAAATAGGAAATGTTGTGGCTTAAGGACTTTTCAAATGGTTTTTACCCAAGATAAGTTATCTCAAGTGAGCTTGGCATTGATTCTTCCAAAGGAATTTACCTGGGAAGAGGAAAAATAATTTTTCTTTTCTTTTTGTATCAAGAGATGGATCCAAAATTCGAAATTCATCATGCCTTTGGCTGTGATAAGGTAGAAGAATCTTGCGTCATCAAATGCTTTTGTAAATAAGTCAGCCAATTGATTCTCCGTTGGAACATGATGAAGTTTGATTAACTTCTTTTCAACACAATCTCTAATAAATTGATACCTGATTTCAGTGTGCTTTGCCTTCGAATGTTTGATGGGCTTGTTGGTGATCCTGATGGCACGTGTTTTGTCAGCATACATAGGAGTCTCCATGAATTTGATGCGATAGTTCATCGTCTAATTTTGAATCCACAACACCTGACCATAGCATGCTGAAGCTGCAGTGTACTCTGCCTCTGCTATAGAAGTTGAGACACAAGTTTGCTTCTTACATTGCCATGAGACAAGTCTGTCACTAAGAAATTAGCATCCACCAGATGTTGAATTTTTGTCAAGATTGAATCCTCCATAGTCACTGTCTGTAAAAGCCTTCAATTTGAAGTCTTTGTTTTTAGGATACCACAACCCAAGTTTTGGTTGTCCTTTTAGGTACCTAAAAATTCTTTTTACAGCATTTAAGTGTGATTCCTTTGGTCCAGCCTGATATCTAGCACACAAACAAACACTAAACATGATGTCAAGTCTCCTGGCTGTTAGATACATAAGAGAACCAAAGTTACATCAGATGTTAACTTATGTGATGTTGATATAGGAATTCTAGCAGTATGTTTTGGTCAAAAATCACGAAGATGATTAAGTGAACCAAACTTTGTAAGCGAGATAGTGTGCTTTAATATGAGAACACCTATATTAAATTATGATTATCGGCACAAGGATATAACGAGGGAAAATCCATAATCCTTCGAGTTTCCTCTAGGAATCATGATAAAAAACCTCGGGAGCCGGCCTGAAGAGCCTGCTACCTAACAGTTTTATTAATACGAAAATGAAGATTACAACTGTTGTGGACGTATAATCGACCAAGCTAAGTGTTACAATGATCGTATGCTATCGGGGCTGATGTAAGAGTGAGTTGTGTATATCCCAAAATTGATCATAACCTCTATTATATATTGGTTACATTGATAATAAACTCTCCGGGATTCCAGGGGATCTTATTCTCTAACTAGCTTGACCGTTAAACCACTATGAGTCCACTTGGTCCACGTCGTTCAATAGCTAGAGCGATGCTTCAGGAAGTAGTTGGTCATTCAACGTTATCTGCAATCAAGTAAACACGAGGCAAAAATAGAAGTTAGCGAATATTAGTAAATCAGGATACCTGAGCTGGCGTGATTCCCAACTTATTTTTGGATTCCTAAACAGTCTAAGCTTCCTAGCGAGCATCTTGAAGATCAACCCCAACAATTGCCCCTGAATTTTGACAGTTGTCGTTAAGATCTATAGGTGGTGGAATTCGAATATCCCGTATTCATAGCGTCTTGACAGTAAATTCAGTTGAGATATGACGTTTTTTACGGCCTCCATGCGAAGTGACTGCCATCATTACTCCTTTTAAGTACAAATAAATTACCCCCATTCGCTTTCATCTTCTTTCGAAAAGCCTTAGGGATTCCTCTGCTTCTTCAGGTTAGTTTCCTCTCTTCCTCTTTCTAATTTCTTCCTTGTTTTCGGCCATGGCCAAGAAAACCACCCGCTCGTCTTCTTCATCGATCGCTTCGGCGGTCGACGACTTCCATGACCAGGGATATATTGTTCCCTGCGAAGAGGAAGCTTCTTCCTTTAATGATGATGACATCAAAGCTTTGAGCAACTCTGGTTTGTTCCCCCCCTTCCGTTATTTTTCGCAAATTCGACCCTAGAATCAAAGCCGATTGCATGTCTACTACTTGGGTCTAACTTGAGTTCTTCTATTGAACACTCGATAGGCAGCAGATATTGTCGAGTATCCAACAAAATAACCGTCATCCGCCCAAGGAGAAAATTTGGTTAACTGATCCGACTGAATTAAGACAGTACAAGCGCATCCGAACGATTTTAATCGTTTCAAGTTCAGTTGTACTTTGGAAAACAGTTCGAATGGCATCTTGTTAGCATGTTTGACCAAGAGTGTTCTGTTCAGAACATAGCAGGCTGTATTGATAGCTTCTGCCCAGAAAGACAATTTTAAGTTAGAATCAGCAAGCATTGTCCTAGCAGCCTCGATGATAGTTCTATTCTTCCGTTCAGCCACTCCATTTTGTTGCGGTGTGTACGGTGAACTGAACTGTCGAGTTATGCCTTTTTCATTACAAAACGCGTCAAATGTCTTATTCTTGAATTCAGACCCATTGTCTGATCTGATGATTCTAACCCGCTCTCTGCATCTGTTCTTGATTTCTGTGAAAAAATCCTTCAAAATCTCAGTTGTCTCAGACTTATCTTTCAGAAAGAACACCCATGAGTATCTGGAGTAATCGTCTGTGACAACCAGGCAATATGACTTTCCCCCCAAACTCCTGATGCTCACTGGCCCGAAGAGGTCAAGATGGTGTTGTTGAAGTATTATTGTCGTTCTACCCGGTGGCTTTGGTTTGTGAGACGTCTTGTGTTGTTTACCCTTCAGACATGCTACACAATTGTCAGTGTGGATGAATTCCTTCTCCGGCACACCGTCAACGTGTTTCCCTCTAACAAGGTGGTTCATGTTCCGAAAGTTCACATGCCCCATCCGCCTATGCCATAAAGTAGAGTCATGTTCTGATGCCTTTCCCAAGAAGCATGCTACAGAACCAGTCGGCCTTGCAGCAGACATATCCAAAGCATACATGTTCCCTTTCCATCTTGCACGAAACAGAATCTAATCTTTGAGGATCTTGAATCCAGGCTTCAGAATTAGCATTCATGGTCATCGAAGAACATTGGATCTTGTTGTCGCAGATTTGTGATACACAACAGGTTGAATTTCAGATTGGACACCAGATTAACCTTGTCAAATGAAATTTCTCCATTAGTCAAGAGACCGTTTCCGATTATTCTACCACCCCAAACATCACCTCCAAAGGCAACAAGATCACCCTGTGATATTGTTTTGACATCATACAGCAGGTCCTTGTTCCCCATCATGTGCCTGGAACAGCCACTATCTAAGTACCACGTTTTGGCAGCACTATGGGCCAGTCCCTGCACATGAAAAAAAGAGATTGATTAGTTTTGAGATGGACCCTGGCCAGATTGACCAGGGGCCTTCATTTTAGGTGCCTTTTTCGTTGGCGGAGCAGTTGGTGGTGTTAAGACTACAGCAGGAGGAGTTTGTGAAGCTCTAACATTTGATCGAGAAGCGCGGACAGGTTGTTGCATCATAACAGGCCTTGGCATGAAAGCAGGCCTTGGTCGAGGCGTCCAAGATCTTACAGGAAAAGGATTTGGTGCAGTCATCCCCACTGATTGTTGAACTTGTAGCCTCAAAGCATTCACATTCCTTCCCAAACCACGAGAGACATATTGGGCTTGGTTAGGAACATAAGGTTGGTTCGGGTAAGATTGCTGAAACATGGTGTCAAACCATTGAACAAAGTAGTCCTCACCATAGTTCCTATAATACATTGGGGCCAATTGATTTCCTTGTGGTACCACTTGCTGTTGCTGGTAGAAATGAGCAGGAGGCACTGGAGCGTTTTTGTAAGCAGAATAACCCGTGTTGTACACACACACCCTTGGATCATGGTGTGGATTCCCGCAAACTGTACATCCCAATGTCTCAACCGTCCCGATAGGGTTAACCACAAGAGGTGGTTCAGCAATTTGTGGAGCCGCTGGTTGTGGCTCATTTGACATTGCACCATCAGCCTTATCAGTGTCAGTGACAGTCTTCTTCTTCCTCCTCCTAGTTTGTTTCTTTTTCTTTGGTGTGTTCTCATATTCAGGAGCATCAACAGTAATTGCATCTAGCTCAACCAGAGCAGGCTGATCTTCAACAATTGGTTGACCACTCAAAACAGGTTCATATTGAGGTCTCTTTTTCTTAGGATCACTTGTCTTGAATAGTGCCATTGTGGATTTCCCAGCCTCATTGGGAGCTGTGTTGATAGATGCTTCACTTGGTTTGACAAACACAGGTGCAAAAGTTGCTGGATTAGGCATCGTTGAAGCATTCACTTGTGCCGCAGGAACAGTGATCACCTTACCATCGATGATTGTAAGACCAGCTTGTGTGCGCATTACTGTCTTACCATGTTTTAAGGCCATTTCGGCAAAAGCATGACTAAACTCATCATCATTGATGACCTGCTGAACCACAAGTTTCTCATTTGCAGCCTTCTTCTTTGGCTTACGCCTCCGAACGGTTTTAGTCCTTTTTGGAATTTCATTTATGTTGCAAACATCATAATTTTCATTGAACAAAAACGATTGACCTTCAGATGTGTTTTGAGTACACAAATTGAGAAACTCGGTTTCAGCAGCCTTTTGCACATATGCTTCTGAGATACTGGTGTTAACAGAATTTAAAGAAACTGCATCGAAATCACCAAATTTAAGTGTTTCATCAATCGATGGAAGACCAGAACAAGTTTCAGCGTTAACCAATTGGTCATCCAACGATTTGATTTCAGAGGCACTCGGAATCAAACTGGGGTCAATGAACTTAATGTGGCTCTTTGGATTGATTTTTGTCAATTCGGGGACACAGAGATAATTATGATTTAGAGGATGTTCAGTAGCATTATCCAGTATCTCCCGAGTAAGACCTAAACCAGATCTAAGACGCGACATTATGTCCTTTGCAACCGCACTGCCCAAAGTTTCAAGATTCAATTTCATCAAATCGATTGTTTCTCGAGCTTCAGCGTAGCTGTTTCTGGAGTGATTTAATTTTAACCAAAAAATCTTTTTCATTTTCTTAAGCAAGCTCAACTTGGCTCTCGCTCTCTTCCGCCCTAGCATGCACCTCTAGGTTGTATGTGCGGTAGCGAGCGACAGCTTCAAGACATTTGTCAGAACACAAAGATAATTTTACCTCATCTGGAATTGTTCCTTTCTACAGTTCAAGAAGATGCTTGCTAGCTTCCATTTCAACCTCATATGAACTCACAGCAGTAGGGTTTCCGACAGAAGAAGAGGTTTCTTCAAGAATCTCATCAACTCTAGCCATCAGACAGAAATCAGTAGGAAATAAAGGGTCAAATACGACATACTCATTAATCTCTTCTTCGTCTGAATTGACCAATAGTGCGTAATCTGACTGGCTTGTAGGTTGAGAAGTTGATGAAGACGTCCAGTTGTAGTTACCACTTTCAAGTGAGACCAATGCCTTGCCAGAGTTGTCATTTCTTTGAGCAGATTGTGAACTTGACGATCCAAGATGAGAGACATTCGAATTTCCATTCTGTTGGCTTTTGATAGGATGAGCTGCCTTGCTTCTGATAAGACTGATTTACGTTGCCAGCTTGTTTCTGAAAAGCCTGATTTCCTCCACCCGAGCTTACAGGAACATTCCACGTTCGTGGTTTTTCACATTCACGCGCGAAGTGTCCGAGCTCCTGTCAGTTGTATCATTGAGCCTTGGACTTATCGAACCCAATGTTGGCGTTTGAAGGAGGTTGAAACAGCTTCCTCTAAGTCTTTCTGAAGAATTTTCTTGTTCTTACAGCAATCTCCATCTGCCATTTAATATCGATCTCTTCCAGATCATCAGCAGATATTTGGTCAAGATCTTCTTGACAAACAGTCATGCTCTCAATGTTTCTTGACATTTGAGAGTTCATGCAAGCCAGTAAAAGCATTACACAACTCTTGATCCAAGCTAGTGTTGTTGGTTGAAATTGGTGCTGACTGTTGAACCAAGTACCCAGAAGGTGGGTGTTGAACAAATGTCACATTGGAAGGCTGATGAGTTGCATGTGATGCAAATTCTTCAGTTTAAACAGGGGCTGGTACAGAAGATGGAGCAATTTCAGGTAGTGTTGAGCCACAAGAATTGGAAAACTGATAATTCTCCTCACAGGCAGAGGCAGCAAAAGCAGCATTGGGAGCCGAAGAAGATGAGCTCCTTGAAGTCACATTACCCATGAGTGACTTACCAGTACGTTCAACTGCTCTGACTTCATAGTCTCGAACCTTGTCAATCATATCCAGATAGTCAGCCTTGGTTAGATCAGTGCTTTCAGGCAGATACATGACACAGGAGGAAAATTCTTGAGGAAAATAATGCAGAATCTTCCTGATGATATCTCCAGAATCAGGACGAATTCTCTTGGTAGTCATTTCAGTAATGATTCTACAGAATCGATTGACATGAGTTTCAAATGACTCTCCATTTCTGTGAGCAAAAGTGTTGAAAGCCAATCTCAATTTTTCAAGTCTTCTTTCTTTAGTGCTGCATTGCCTTCATACTTTTTCTCCAAGCCAAACCATATCTCATGACCTGAGGTGGCCTCTTTAAATTGATGAAGTAGATCAGCATTAAGAGCCATCTTAATGAAACCTAATGCACGCTTATCAATCTTCATCTATGCATGTTCAGCCAAGGTTAACTTGTCCAAAGGTTTTGGAATCTTCTTCTTGGGAGCTGGTGGATCAGCAACAATGACAGTAACTCCGGGAGCAGTAGCCTCTTCAATTTCAAGCACACCAGGACCTTCAACAATTGAAGTCAAAAGATCAAAATCGACATACTCCAGAAACAACACAAACTTCCCTTTCCAATCATCAAAGTCACTCGCGCCCATTAGTTTTGGTGGACGATTGTTACTCTGCACGACGGGGTTAAACTGGGTGCCTTCAACTATTGGTAGTGAGAAACACAAAAACTTATCACAAACTTGCTAAATTGATGAACGGTTCAGATATATTGAACGCTTGGTTCAGAATGCTCGAATGCTTGTAGAACGCTTGAATTCACACAAATCCTACATTCACAAACAATAACAAGCATAATTAGTCATTAGCAAGTGAGATTTCTGCAAAAAAATTGAATTGTCAAATTTCCAAGCTTAGCCAAATTTTGAACAGCTTGTTCTTGAGCAAATTCAAACTTCAAAAATCAAAGTTAACGAAATCTATATTCTAAAGCATCAATAGTCTCGAAATTTATGTAGGATCATTTGATTCAACTAACACAAACTCCAAAAACCACTCTAAATGACCTAATTTGATGGAATAATAAGATTATGTGAAGAACACCAAAAACGTGACTTTTGGCCTCTAAAATCTTCAAAACTTGATGTTTTTGAGTGAAATTAGTGCCTAGAAATTCGGTTTTGGGTGTATTAACTTCGCAATCCATCAATTTTAACAAGGAATCAACATTTGATCGAATTTGAAAAATTTTCTCAAGTACAGAACCTTAAAAATGGTGTAACTATCCTTGGCTAAACCCTAGAAATCGACTAAATAAGATAGATTTATAGAATTTTGAGGATTGCATTGTGTTCATTTAGTGATTTCTACCAAGAATCAACTCAAACAACTAGCAAAACCAACTGAATTTGACAACTCATATGAGATTTTCTTCATTTTGAGAAAAAAAAAACCTCAAAAATGAAGAACATGACTCTGATACCAATTGTCAGGACCTGATTTGAGCACAAGTTTCTCATATGATTCATCACACAAGTGCGGAAATCATGTGTAATGGTCGATTCCGGTTGAATCTGCATCAATGCTCACCCATTGATGATTTCTAAAGCTCAAGAACACACACTACACCAAGAACACACACATAAAATGCTCTCTGTAGAATAATCCAGGAATAGGGTGTCCCAAATAGGGTTTTCTCAACTGTATTATAATACTAGAGAGCATAGGACAAAAAGAATGTTTGACACAAGAATCATTACATAGATTTCAGCAATGAATATTCCATCAGACAGACAAGTTTGCTAAGCATTAGTTCAAGTTCGCTAGGAATTAACAAGTTCACTAACAAGTCCGCTAAGCAATAAAAAGTTTGCTAACAAGTCTGCTAAGCAATAAGAAGTTCGCTAACAAGTTCGCTAAACACAAACAAGTCTACTAACAAGTTCGCTAAGCAATACTATGTTCGCTAACAAGTTCAGAACAAAAACAAGTTCGCTAAGATCAAGAACAAGTTTGCTAAGTAAACAAGTCTGCTAAGAACAAATTAAGTTCGCTAAGACATGTATATTGATAAATCAATAAGTATGCTAAATACATAACAAGTCCGCTAGGTACAAGATCAGAAGTTCGCTAAGTAGAAATACAATTCTGCTAAAACGGAAACAGAATTTTACTAAGTACAAACCCAAAATCTATTACAAAAGCAAAGTATCAATTCTAGTTAAGTCATCAAGAGGTCTTCACCAACAATACTCAACGGTTACCGGTTTGTGTTGCCAACAACCAAAACGGGTTCCAACAAAGTTATTGTTGATACCTAGTCTGTGCGTCGTGTGATTTATCCAATCAGACAATGTAGTGTGTGTAGAGACCCTATTTTGTAAGGCTTTTGCATTAGACTTTGTTGGACTAGTTTATAACATTGTTGGGCTAGATTATAATATTGTTGGGCTAAATTGTAAAGGGTGGTTAGTGGGTTAGTGGGTCCGGTCGTAGATAGGGTATGTGGGCCAAATTTTGTGGCTTGTTTAACAAGTCTAGGTATCCACTATTTAAGGAATAGCTAGTCTACAAGTTTAGGGTTGTTGCTTCTTGTGTGTTCTGAGAACTAAAGGTGTACCGAAATTCTCCTTGAGAATTCGGATTTTATAAGGTGAGTGGCAATCGGATTGTTCAAGTTTTATTCAATCGGTTTGTGTTTCTGTATTGCTTTTCTATTCATTTGTTATTGGTTAGTTTGATTATTCTTGAATCATCACTAATCACCGGATTCTGCACGGCGATTAGTAGACTTGATATCGCGTGAGGAGAGATTTCGATCCTTACAGTGTGAAGGTTCAAGGCAAGACAAGATCAAGTTCAGCTTTGGTTTGCTGCTGGGCGAACCTGGTCCGAACCTGGAGTTCGGACCTGCCGAATTAAAGTTCGAACAGGCTTCGGCCAACAGTTTATAAATAGGTGTTTGGTCGTTGTTTTGTGTATGAGAGATTGCAGAGTCTGAGTATTAAGTGTGTGTTTTCACGGTGTATTCTCTGAGAGTCAGATTATACTCTTTGTTCTTCTGTGATCAATAAAACAATCGTTAATTACTTGTTTCGTATCCGAATTAGCTAGATCGAGTAGACGATCAAATGCTCACAACTTTTCAAGTGGTATCAGAGCTTTCTGGTTCATTCTACTGATCTTTGGTTGCTATTTTCGGATGTTTTGAAATAAAACGTGTGATTTTTGGTGATTTTTTAGTGTTTTCATTAGTTCTTGATCATATTGGTCAAGCTTTTTGTGAAAATTTTGCTCCTAAATCATTCCTTATCACTTTTTCTGATTCACTGCTGCAAAGTTCGTCAAAATCAGTCCAAAATTGAATTTTTGAGCGAAAATGTTGAGCTTCAACGGTTACTGTTCACGTTCGGCATAACCGCTCCGAACTTCAAGTTCGGCTAGAGTTTGTTGAGGGTTCGTCATTCCGAAGCTTAAGTTCATCCAAAGTTCGTTCTAAGTTCGGTCAAAGTTCAAAAAATTTCTGGTTCGTGAGAGGTTCGGTCGAGGTTTGGAAAGATTTGTGTTCGGAAAGAGTTCGGAACGAATTCGGCAAGGGTTTGGAGAATGTTCAGCAAGCATTCGACAAGGGTTCGGCACAGCTAGGTTTGGTTGAAATTCAGATTACTTTTTGAAGTTTGGAGAGGGTTCGGAACAGGTTCGGATCACAGATTTAGGTTCGGAGAAGATTCGGACGATCAGATTCAAATTTTCAACGATGTCGGAATTTCAAGCTTTTGCCGCTATGCAAAACGCAATGCAAACCATGATGAATTTTGACAATGAAATTGGAACAAGTCAGAAAGTTCCTAATTTGTTGAAACTAGAAGATTAGCAACATTGGAAGCACGATTTTCGGCTTACATAAGTACGAATGATATCAATTTGTGGATTCCAATCAAGAAGCTTTATCAACATCCAACTGATCAAGGAGATTTCAAAGAAGTTCATACCTTCGACATTGCTGAAAGAAAATCATATGAGCTTGAACAAAAGGCTTTCGGTTATCTTACGATGGCATTACCCACTGAGTTGTTACATCAATTTAGTACGTGCAAGAAATCAAAGCAATTGTGGGATGCTTTATCAGCAATGTGTGAGGGGAATGATCAATACAAGAAAAGTCGGAAGAAGGTTTTGAGTAAGGAGTTTGACAATTTCCAACATTACGAGAATGAAAACATCACGGCTCTTGTCTCAAGGTTGTCACATCTCATCAGTGAATTGAAGATTGTAGGAATTGAGAAATAGATGAAGAGCTAAAAGAAAAGATTATGGAAGCGTTACTAGAAAAATGGGAAAATTATGTGTTGCTGCTTACACATGATAAAGAATTGTCCACATTAACATTTCATGAACTAACTAGTAAACTTCATGCTCATGAGATGGTAATGTTAAATTCCAACAAGTCAGAAGCAAATTTGTAGAATCCAGAATTGTATCATGGTGAAAATACTGCTAGTATGACGGCTAAGGCTAAACCAAGTCTGAGTTCTGCACCCCCGACTGCTTTTATCGGAAATATTTCTGGAAATTCTGAGAATATTTCATCACGGAGTTGTAACTTTACTATTCCACCTTCATCAAGTCAAAGTGCTTTTTCTGTTCAATCGGTGGATGAATGTGCTAAACTGATTGCTGCTCTTATTTCTTCATCTTTTGGAATAATTATTAAAGATGTTGGGAAGGCACAATTAATTAAAGAAGATTTGAATGAGCTTAATGACGATCAATTGAATGAGTTAGATATGGCCTGAAAACTTGCTATGTTAACTCAAAGGTCACAACGATATTATAAGAAAACTGGAAAACAAGCCTTTAGTGGCAAATTGGGTTTTGATAAATCATAAAATCAAGTGTTACAAGTGTTTGAAGCTTGGACATTTTGCTAGAGAATTTCAACAAGCACATGTTAGCAAACCCGGTTTTACTCAACCATCATCAAGTAATGCAAACAAGACAACTTTAACAATTCAGACTGATGGTGTTTATGATTGGGGTCAACATATTGACACATCTGCTTTGATTGTTACACATGAGCAAGATGATTATTATTCTGATTCTAGTTCATATGAAGCTACTGAAACAGAAAAGTTTGAATCTAAAATTGAAAGTTTGCAGATCCAGTCTGCAACGAGATATACGTTACCGGAGTAATATATTGGGATGGATTTGATATTGAGGGGGAATTTCTAAGATTGAAGATGCTGATCGTGTCTATTATCATAAAGATCAGAATGTGTTACAATTCGGTGAAGATTGAAGATTATTATCAAGATGCAGTGATGTTCGTGTGTCTTTACAATTTCTGGATACGACTTATGAAGTGAACCAGTATCATACATGCCGGTTCCAATTGGATGGTTGTGCTTGAAGTTAGGGGGAATTTTATTGGTTGTGGAGATTGTACAAGACTCGAACCGTTTCCTGCATACCTGAAGTTTCAGTCCAAGGGGAGTTTGCTGATAATCAAAATTCAAGATGTAGCAGACTGACTGATGAAGATTGCTAGAAGATCAATGTCTCTATTCGACAGTAACGTCCAAAGGGGAATTTGTTAGTGCATGAACCTTGTGTGGTCGTTACTGTTCGAATTGACGAACAAACAGATTTGAGAGTGGACAAGATCTAGGGTCCGAACCTTAGCCGAACACCAAGATCGGGGGTGTCCTAAGGTGGTCCGAACTTCAGCAATCGGAGGTACCCCAGTCCGGACAGAAAGTTTAGTATAAATAGTGTTATCTTTGTATTTCTGGGTAAGTTTTTGTCCAGTGTCTTTGTGTTGAGAGGGGAGGTTCTATCCAACCTCCCCCGGAGCTTAAACGTTTGTATACTCCTTCGGTCATGTAATCATTCGACACGAATCAA
>JBCNJP010005468.1:0-20055 GCA_039602395.1 Deinandra increscens subsp. villosa
TATAATTGTGAAAAAGAACGTTAAGACGTTGACATTATATTTGGTCCCAGAAAATTTTTTCTTGGTTAGGTGGTGTTTAAGTGTCATTTACCAAAAATGAACTACCAAGTATGAATCTTGATGAACAATTACACATCAACAACCACCTTTACAAAAGATCGATTCATATTTGAATCAGCCACAAATTCCCCATCAAGCGTTCGGTCTCGAGCTTCTGTGGGACATCCATCTATACGGGTCGTTTCTCTGTATTTCCCAACAAACACGTTAGTATGTAACATAGTGGGATCACTAGAAAGCATTAGAATAACTTTTAAAAACAAATTTCAGCATTTGGAAAAATGGGGAAACCGTAAGCTATGGTTGTCAACCGTAAGCTATGGTTGCCACAGCTTCTCCTACGGTTTAAACAGGCTGAGCTACGGTTCAGTTTTCTCCTGTGGCCACCGTAAGCTACGGTTGGCCACCGTAAGCTACGGTTGCTACAGGTCAAATTGTCCCTTTTTCTTGCCATTTTAGTCCAAGGCTTGTATGGGGTGTACTTGGTTCACCCCAAGGACCTGTAATCATCCCGAATCAATATCTAAACAAGTTTGTAAATTACACACAATATTACCACGCACCGGGTTCTTGCCAAATTCAACCCATTTGACCCGTTAAGCCTTACCCAATATAACTATACAAGTCACCATGTAAGAGTCCCAAAACACTCATTAAAGTTTAACATCATACATATGTTTGTAGTCATTCTTGCCATCCACCAAGGACTCAATTAGCCCTTGAGGCATTCTTCGGATCAGTTACCCAATGGCTATGGCAAGCGGTACGCAGGCCAATCAACCCAATTTGGTTGATCGAGCCACTTCCTTCCCTACATGAGAGAATCCATTTATTCCCTCATGAGGTGAAGATGTACCCTATTCTACTCACTATGGCCCCCAACCAATAGTGAGCTATCTATTATTGTTACATACTAGCATAACGAACAAGATATACGTTACCTCGATTGCTTGACGATCCACTACCGCTAGCGTGTGCTTGGTTACTCCCTTCGAAGCCTTGATTGCCTATATTATCAATAGCTCATCAAGACCATAGCCATAACAAGAATTTTACAACCATGGCATCAATTATAAGATATCACCCAATCATGGTGTCATCAATAATTTCACAAATCTATCACCATGTAAGACCTCAATTAACACCAAGTTCACCATTCGAGCATCCTTACCAACATTTCATAATTTTTACTATTATACAACTCGTTTTATCACGGGATCATTGTCACATGCCTTCTATGATTTCCTAGCCACAATTCATGGAAATTTACTCAATTATAGTTTAAGGATCTTCACACAAGCATTTCATCAAACACATGGTAGGCATTGTCTATGTTATTAGTCCTAACTTGGTTTTCATGTTTGCTAATCACCATCTCACCTCTATTAAGTGAGATTCAAGTCCAAAACATGTATTAACACACAATGTTCACAGGAAATTCACATATACACACAATTTAGCTCATTGTCTATGAACCCCCAATTGGGTTTTTCGCAATTCATGGGCTAGTCACCAAGTTGGGAGGCTAGCCCTCCTAATACACTATCTACATGTGTACAAGCATCACAATTTCAGCATATAGCAAGCAGAACCCATCAATTTCGTGATTCACACAAGGATTCACGATTTCCTACACATGCATCTAAGTAGGAGTTTCACTTACTTGATCAATTAGATGGTAGGATTCAAGGATTTCTCTTCCTAATCCACACACATGCACAGAAATCGCAGGTAACAAGAGGAGGAGCCAGAATTTCGAGATTTAGAGGTGGAGAGGAGGCTGGGTTCGATCAACAGGAGGAGATGTCGATCTCCTCTTGTTTCCAGCCTTTTTCTCTAACCTAGTTTGCACAATTTGCACTTTAGTCCCTCCACTTCTAATTCTTTTATAACATTAACCTAAGGTGACAATTTCACATTTAATCCCCACATTATAACTTATTTATGTAAGGTTCTAGCAAGTATAGGTTTCTATTAAACCCCACGTTAAGTTTACACAAAGTTTAACGGAAATTCAAATTTACGGAATTCGGGTTGTTACAACTCCACCCCCCTTAAAGGGGTTTCGTCCCCGAAACGAAATCACGTACCGAATAAGTGAGGATAGTAGCGTTGCATTTCTTCCTCGGATTCCCAAGTTAGATCCGATCCTTTCCTATGCTCCCATTGAACCTTCACTTGGTTTACTTCTTTGTTTCTCAGCCGCTTAACCTTACGATCAAGGATCGCAATAGGCCTCTCGACATAGTTAAGCTTATCATCAATCACTAAATCATCGAGTGGCACATAGGCGCTCTCGTCGGCAAGACACTTCCTCAAATAGGACACGTGGAACGTATTGTGAATGCCGCTTAGCTCCTCTGGCAATTCCAGTTGATAAGCCACCTTGCCCACACGCGCAAGGATTTTGAAAGGTCCAATGAATCGAGGACTTAGCTTGCCTCGCTTCCTAAAACGAATCACACCTTTCCACGGGGAGACCTTTAACATGACATAGTCTCCCTCTTGGAACTCTATTGGTCTCCTTCTCTTATCCGCATAAGATTTTTGTCTATCTTGAGCGGCTTTTAATCGTGCCCTCACGATGTCGATCTTGGCCGACGTTTCCCGAACCACCTCGCGGCTACTTAGCTCGCGTTGGCCCACTTCACCCCAACATACGGGTGTTCGGCACCTTCTACCATACAACATCTCGAACGGAGGCATCCCAATACTCGAGTGATAGCTATTATTGTAGGCAAATTCTACAAGTGGCAAGTGTCGGTCCCAATTTCCCCCGAAATCAATAACACATGCCCGAAGCATGTCTTCCAACGTTTGGATGGTCCTCTCGCTTTGGCCGTCGGTTTGGGGGTGATATGCTGTGCTGAGGTGCAATCTAGAACCCATTTCCTCCTGGAATCCTTGCCAAAATTCCGATGTGAACCGGGTGTCCCGGTCCGATACTATGGAGACCGGTACCCCGTGGCGAGACACAATTTCGTCAATGTAAATATCAGCCAATTTCTCCGATGAGGACTTCTCCCGAATAGGGAGAAAGTGTGCACTTTTGGTTAGCCGATCCACAATCACCCAAATAGCGTCGTGGTTTCTGGCCGTTCTTGGCAGCTTGGTTACCAAGTCCATAGTCACATGTTCCCATTTCCACACGGGGATTTCCAAGGGTTGCAACTTCCCGTATGGTCTTTGATGTTCAGCCTTGACTTGTAGACAAGTCAAGCATCTCTCGACGTACTTGACTATGTCGCGTTTCATCCCGGGCCACCAATAATTGGCCTTTAAATCGTTATACATCTTTGTTGCCCCCGGGTGTACCGTGTACCGAGACTTATGGGCCTCGTCTAATAACATATTCCTCACATCACATGAGTTGGGAACCCAAACTCGCCCAAAGCGGGTCTTTATTCCACTTTCTTCATCTACTAGATCTTTTACTTGGCCCACAATCCGCTCTTTTTTCAAGTTTTCTTCTTTGACTGCTTCAACTTGGGCCTCCTTGATCCGTGCTATCAAGTTAGAGGTCACCACAAGTTGCATAGATCTCACTTTAATGGGCGCATAGTCCCCCTTTCGGCTTAGGGCGTCGGCTACCACATTGGCCTTGCCCGGGTGATAGTGAATCTCGCAGTCATAGTCCTTGATCGTCTCGAGCCATCTTCGTTGCCTCATGTTCAAGTCCTTTTGGTCGAAGAAGTACTTGAGGCTTTTGTGATCAGTGAAGATTGTGCATTTGGCCCCATACAAATAATGTCGCCAAATCTTCAAGGCAAACACTACCGCTGCCAACTCTAGGTCATGCGTAGGGTAGTTTTGCTCGTGCACCTTTAGTTGCCGAGATGCATACGCGATCACCTTGCCTCGTTGCATCAATACACATCCGAGGCCAATTTGTGACGCGTCCGAGTAAACCACCATGTCCTCGTTGCCCTCGGGCAGAGTTAAAACCGGGGCTTGGGTTAGCTTCTGTTTGAGGCTTCGAAATGCCTCCTCTTGCTCGGTACCCCATACAAACTTGGTTTCTTTCTTAGTTAGCTTCGTTAAGGGTAAGGCTATTTTCGAGAAATCTTGGATAAATCTCCGGTAGTAGCCTGCTAGCCCGAGGAAACTCCTAACCTCGGTGGGAGTCTTAGGAGCCTCCCATAAGGTTACCGCTTCAACTTTAGCCGGGTCCACCTTAATCCCCTCGGAACCAATTACATGGCCCAAAAATTGCACCTCTCTTAGCCAAAATGCACATTTAGAGAACTTGGCATACAACTTCTCAACTCTTAGTCTCCCCAGTATCTCTCGTAAATGCTGGGCATGCTCGGCCTCGCTCCGAGAGTAGATCAAAATATCGTCAATGAAGACTATCACCGATTTGTCTAGCATGGGTCTGCACACACGGTTCATTAAATCCATGAAGGCCGCCGGTGCATTTGTCAACCCAAAGGACATCACGCAAAATTCGTAGTGCCCGTAGCGGGTTCTAAAGGCCGTCTTGGGGATGTCCTCCTCTTTCACCTTCAGTTGGTGGTACCCTGACCGCAAGTCGATCTTGGAGAACCATTTGGCCCCTTGTAATTGATCGAACAGATCGTCAATTCGGGGCAAGGGATATCGATTTTTCACCGTGAGTTTGTTTAACTCCCGGTAATCGATGCACATCCGCATACTCCCATCTTTCTTCTTTACAAATAGAACCGGGGCTCCCCATGGTGAGATACTCGGCCTGATAAACCCCTTATCCAGCAACTCTTGGATTTGGGTATTAAGTTCTTGCAACTCTGGGGGCGCTAACCGATATGGTGCCCGTGCTACCGGCTTGGCATTCGGAACTAGGTCAATTCTGAATTCCACATCTCTATCCGGAGGCATACCCGGCAAGTCTTCCGGGAACACATCTTTGAATTCTTGGACTACCGGTAACTCATCTATTACCGGTCCTTGTACTCTTGTGTCGGTCACCATAGCTAAAAAGGCTCGGCATCCCTTTTTTATATACTTTCTCGCTTTGTGCATGGAGCATATTATGGGAGTTCCGCTTTTGTCACCCAGTATGGTGACTTTGTCTCCCGTAGGTGACGTGAGTTCAATTGTCTTGTGATCACATATCACTCTCGCGTGGTGGCGGGATAGCCAATCCATTCCTACCACCACCTTGAACTCTTTCATAGCCATAGGGATGAGATCAATAGAGTACTCCTCCCCGTTGATGGTGATCGTGCATCCCCGACATACATCATAAACAAGTATAGATTTATCGTTAGCAACTTCTACTTCTAAGGGTACATGTAACTTTTCAATCACAAATGAAGGGTGCTTAATAAAATCAAATGAGACAAATGACCTATTAGCACCCGTATCAAATAACACACGTGCAGGCAACAAATTAATCAGAAAAGTACCTGACACGACGTTGGGGTCAATCTTGGCCTCGTCGGCCGTTAGTTGGAATGCCCTTCCGGTGGCTCGCGGGATTTCAGTTTTTCCCCCACTCCTTGACCCCTCACCCATCAATTTTGGGCAGTTCGGCTTCTTATGACCCGTCTGATAGCAGTTGAAGCATCTAACTACTTCAGAGGGGCAATTGGAGACAAGGTGGCCCTTTTTGCCACAATTCAAACATGGTCGATCTTTGAAGAGGCACTCACCCGGATGCCCCCTCCCACAAATCTTGCATTTGGAGTTTCCCCCCTTGAACTCTTTCTTTTTGGGAGATTCCCCCATTCTCTGCTTCTTTGGAGGGTTTGACTGTGCCTCATTAGGCCCTCTCCTTTCACGGGTTTCTTCCCTTCGGGTGATATCAAGTTCCCGAGCCCTCGCAGCGTTAATCATTTCTTCCACCGTATTGAAGCTTGTTAGGGGCACGAAGTCCTTAATCTTGGGCTTTAGCATGTTCCTATAGAAGAACATCCTTGCCCCTTCGGTAGGCAACACATCTGCACAAAACCTGACCCGATCAAGGTAGATCCCCGTGATTTGGTCTACCGTTTGGTCATCGGTCTGCTCCAACTTGAGAAACTCCTGCTTGAGTTTGTTCACCATTGCCTTCGGGCAATGATGTTCAGTAAAGATTTCTTTGAATTCGGGCCACGTTAATGCGTTAATTGCAACGTCCCCTTTTTCTTGGGCCTTTGCATCCCACCAATCTTTCGCCCGGTCCCGAAGTAGACCCGTGGCATAACTCACTTGATCATCTTCTTCACAATGGGTCCGGCGGAATACACCCTCCACGTTGGTGATCCACCGATGGCAAGCAATAGGATCCACCTCACCCGAATAGTGAGGGGGTTTGCAAGCCATGAACTTGTTAAAAGAACAACGTTTCTTTGTCTTTTCGGGCTCCCCTCGATTTAGGAGAACCCCCTTTAGCTCATCAAACTTTTCATTCATGGTCTTAAGAAGATCCTCTTGGATCTTGTGCACGTATTCCGGGAGGGCGGCATCGATAGCCCTCCCGACTTCTTCAGCAATTCGGGCGTTAAGGGCCTCGTCTCTCTGCTCTTGGGTCAAGCCGTCCCCAACTTGGTTCGTCATGACACTACAGAGTTTAATTCAACCAGTTAGTTCATGTATCAATTTCCCTTGTCTAGAGCAGGGTTGTTATGGACTCCCCTTGGCCATTTCCAAGGGTGTCACACTTAAGGTTACGGGTTTATAGCAATTCCCATAACCCATTCTAAACTATTCATGCGTCTTCCGCATCTTCGGTTCCGGTGCAACTCACCATCCCCGTACACGATCTGAAATTACCAAGTTGCGCATCAATTATGCACCCTTAGTTACTTTCCATAACACACACTAGAATTATAATCATACATCATTTAGAAATTCAACACATACCCGGATCTCCGCGGAAGCTCGAACCGAACACTTGGCCATTATCTCGAGCACGGGTTTGAGTTCAAGAGTCAAATTACACTTGAATCCCTCAAACCTCGGCTCTGATACCAACTTGTAACACCCGAGTTATAATTGTGAAAAAGAACGTTAAGACGTTGACATTATATTTGGTCCCAGAAAATTTTTTCTTGGTTAGGTGGTGTTTAAGTGTCATTTACCAAAAATGAACTACCAAGTATGAATCTTGATGAACAATTACACATCAACAACCACATTTACAAAAGATCGATTCATATTTGAATCAGCCACAAATTCCCCATCAAGCGTTCGGTCTCGAGCTTCTGTGGGACATCCATCTATACGGGCCGTTTCTCTGTATTTCCCAACAAACACGTTAGTATGTAACATAGTGGGATCACTAGAAAGCATTAGAATAACTTTTAAAAACAAATTTCAGCATTTGGAAAAATGGGGAAACCGTAAGCTATGGTTGTCAACCGTAAGCTATGGTTGCCACAGCTTCTCCTACGGTTTAAACAGGCTGAGCTACGGTTCAGTTTTCTCCTGTGGCCACCGTAAGCTACGGTTGGCCACCGTAAGCTACGGTTGCTACAGGTCAAATTGTCCCTTTTTCTTGCCATTTTAGTCCAAGGCTTGTATGGGGTGTACTTGGTTCACCCCAAGGACCTGTAATCATCCCGAATCAATATCCAAACAAGTTTGTAAATTACACACAATATTACCACGCACCGGGTTCTTGCCAAATTCAACCCATTTGACCCGTTAAGCCTTACCCAATATAACTATACAAGTCACCATGTAAGAGTCCCAAAACACTCATTAAAGTTTAACATCATACATATGTTTGTAGTCATTCTTGCCATCCACCAAGGACTCAATTAGCCCTTGAGGCATTCTTCGGATCAGTTACCCAAAGGCTATGGCAAGCGGTACGCAGGCCAATCAACCCAATTTGGTTGATCGAGCCACTTCCTTCCCTACATGAGAGAATCCATTTATTCCCTCATGAGGTGAAGATGTACCCTATTCTACTCACTATGGCCCCCAACCAATAGTGAGCTATCTATTATTGTTACATACTAGCATAACGAACAAGATATACGTTACCTCGATTGCTTGACGATCCACTACCGCTAGCGTGTGCTTGGTTACTCCCTTCGAAGCCTTGATTGCCTATATTATCAATAGCTCATCAAGACCATAGCCATAACAAGAATTTTACAACCATGGCATCAATTATAAGATATCACCCAATCATGGTGTCATCAATAATTTCACAAATCTATCACCATGTAAGACCTCAATTAACACCAAGTTCACCATTCGAGCATCCTTACCAACATTTCATAATTTTTACTATTATACAACTCGTTTTATCACGGGATCATTGTCACATGCCTTCTATGATTTCCTAGCCACAATTCATGGAAATTTACTCAATTATAGTTTAAGGATCTTCACACAAGCATTTCATCAAACACATGGTAGGCATTGTCTATGTTATTAGTCCTAACTTGGTTTTCATGTTTGCTAATCACCATCTCACCTCTATTAAGTGAGATTCAAGTCCAAAACATGTATTAACACACAATGTTCACAGGAAATTCACATATACACACAATTTAGCTCATTGTCTATGAACCCCCAATTGGGTTTTTCGCAATTCATGGGCTAGTCACCAAGTTGGGAGGCTAGCCCTCCTAATACACTATCTACATGTGTACAAGCATCACAATTTCAGCATATAGCAAGCAGAACCCATCAATTTCGTGATTCACACAAGGATTCACGATTTCCTACACATGCATCTAAGTAGGAGTTTCACTTACTTGATCAATTAGATGGTAGGATTCAAGGATTTCTCTTCCTAATCCACACACATGCACAGAAATCGCAGGTAACAAGAGGAGGAGCCAGAATTTCGAGATTTAGAGGTGGAGAGGAGGCTGGGTTCGATCAACAGGAGGAGATGTCGATCTCCTCTTGTTTCCAGCCTTTTTCTCTAACCTAGTTTGCACAATTTGCACTTTAGTCCCTCCACTTCTAATTCTTTTATAACATTAACCTAAGGTGACAATTTCACATTTAATCCCCACATTATAACTTATTTATGTAAGGTTCTAGCAAGTATAGGTTTCTATTAAACCCCACGTTAAGTTTACACAAAGTTTAACGGAAATTCAAATTTACGGAATTCGGGTTGTTACATTAGATTATGATGGTTAGTTGTCAAGACTTGGGGTTTTCATTTGGATGGTGAAATATGATAGAAATCATAGAAAAGATGGGTTTAAAACACTCACAATGGGTTGTGAGCTAAAACCGCCAAGAAAAAGGGAGGAGGGCGACGGTTCACGGCGGCGGAGGGGCGGCGTAGCGGCGGTCGGCGGTGGCTCGGTGGCGGAGCAGCGGCGGCGGCCGGTGGCTGCGGTGGTGGTTCCGGCCGAACAAAAGGGAGAGAGGGGAGAGGGTTGGTTTGTGGGTGTTGGGTGTGAGGGGACCAAAGGGAGCTTGTCTCCTCTTTTATAATCAAGATTAACATAATTACCCATTGGGTAATTATGTGTTGTCAATCTCTTGTTAATCCCAACTTCTCATGTGTAGGTTGATTAGTTTTTATAAATTTTTGAAGCTTTTATAAAATAAAGGGTGGTTAAGAGTTTAATAAATTCATAACTTTTTAAAATATAGTTCAAGTATATTTAATCCAATAGGGTGATGGTTTTTATTTTTATAAACATTGTTAACCCAAGTTTTATAAAAATATTAGTGGATTAAAGAGTTGAGTTAGTTTATAAAATTTATAAAACATTGTGGGCTTAAAACAAATCTTATTAATTTGTTGTTGTGGGCCGAAGCCCACTCGGTTTTAACAAAGGGAATGGGCCGAAGCCCATTCGATTTTCGTGGGTGAGGAGGGCCGAAGCCCAATATCGGATTCGAGAAACGAAACGGGCCGAAGCCCATTTGGTTTGGTTGATCATTTCGGGCCGAAGCCCAAAGGAATTGGGCCAAGGGGTTGGGCCGGAGCCCAAGGGAATTGGGTTTGGGGTCGCGAGCCGAAAGGGGAAAGGATTTGGGCCGGTTACGGCCCAATATGATCTGGGCCGCGGGTCGGGTTTCCGGGTTCGGGGTTTTACTCGGGACGTTGTTACGAGTGGTTGGTGAAATTTTCAGGTCAATCCGGACGTTTTTGGGCTTATTGGGCTTACCGGGCCCAATAGGATAAATGGTTCGGAAAAATGGCTAAGTCTTGACAATATAACACTTCGTGTAAGTTCGTAACGTGTTTTAAGTTCATGAAATGGCTTAATAGTTTGAATCGATTTGATAAAATATAAAATGTCAAATTTTATATTTAAATTCTTATTATTGAAATTCCACCGTTAATATACGAAAGACGCATTAATCTACGTACGTATATATATATATTCCAATTTAACGTGAAATCGAAGTCGGTTAATCATTTATGTTAGGACCGATTTTCACTACGAGAATCTCGATCTTGAGCAAGAACATGTTCGGATGAGAAAAACTCAAAAAAACAAATGAAGAAGATGATGATGATGAATCATGAATAATCATAAACAAGAAAGATGATGATCAAGTCGAATGAATTCATTAATCGAATGGTTACAATCAATGAATCATGAAGAACACTCTCTCTCTAGAATCATGTTTATCATTTTTATTAACATGTAACATATATAAATAACAATCAACTAACACATTGGTGTTAGGACATTTATAAATGTAAATAACAATCAACTAACACATTTGTGTTAGGACAATGGAAATTTAAATAACAATCAACTAACATAATAATGTTAGGACATGGAAAATAAATAATAATCTACTAACACTAATGCATGTGTTAGGACCAAAAATAAATAGCAACAAGTAATATTATCTAGTCATATTTGAAGAAGAGGCTTAAGATTTGCAAGCAACTAACTATGAAATCCTTGGATTTCATAAGTATGATCAAGGTGCACATATGCTACTATCCAAAAGGGTTCACAATGTGTTTCACCAAATGATCTTGAAAGAATGGAGATTAAGAAGAGAGTTTAGTTAGTTGTTTCTTGCAAATCAAGCATTCAAACATAAAAGGTTTTAGATTTAGATTATGATGGTTAGTTGTCAAGACTTGGGGTTTTCATTTGGATGGTGAAATATGATAGAAATCATAGAAAAGATGGGTTTAAAACACTCACAATGGGTTGTGAGCTAAAACCGCCAAGAAAAAGGGAGGAGGGCGACGGTTCACGGCGGCGGAGGGGCGGCGTAGCGGCGGTCGGCGGTGGCTCGGTGGCGGAGCAGCGGCGGCGGCCGGTGGCTGCGGTGGTGGTTCCGGCCGAACAAAAGGGAGAGAGGGGAGAGGGTTGGTTTGTGGGTGTTGGGTGTGAGGGGACCAAAGGGAGCTTGTCTCCTCTTTTATAATCAAGATTAACATAATTACCCATTGGGTAATTATGTGTTGTCAATCTCTTGTTAATCCCAACTTCTCATGTGTAGGTTGATTAGTTTTTATAAATTTTTGAAGCTTTTATAAAATAAAGGGTGGTTAAGAGTTTAATAAATTCATAACTTTTTAAAATATAGTTCAAGTATATTTAATCCAATAGGGTGATGGTTTTTATTTTTATAAACATTGTTAACCCAAGTTTTATAAAAATATTAGTGGATTAAAGAGTTGAGTTAGTTTATAAAATTTATAAAACATTGTGGGCTTAAAACAAATCTTATTAATTTGTTGTTGTGGGCCGAAGCCCACTCGGTTTTAACAAAGGGAATGGGCCGAAGCCCATTCGATTTTCGTGGGTGAGGAGGGCCGAAGCCCAATATCGGATTCGAGAAACGAAACGGGCCGAAGCCCATTTGGTTTGGTTGATCATTTCGGGCCGAAGCCCAAAGGAATTGGGCCAAGGGGTTGGGCCGGAGCCCAAGGGAATTGGGTTTGGGGTCGCGAGCCGAAAGGGGAAAGGATTTGGGCCGGTTACGGCCCAATATGATCTGGGCCGCGGGTCGGGTTTCCGGGTTCGGGGTTTTACTCGGGACGTTGTTACGAGTGGTTGGTGAAATTTTCAGGTCAATCCGGACGTTTTTGGGCTTATTGGGCTTACCGGGCCCAATAGGATAAATGGTTCGGAAAAATGGCTAAGTCTTGACAATATAACACTTCGTGTAAGTTCGTAACGTGTTTTAAGTTCATGAAATGGCTTAATAGTTTGAATCGATTTGATAAAATATAAAATGTCAAATTTTATATTTAAATTCTTATTATTGAAATTCCACCGTTAATATATGAAAGACGCATTAATCTACGTACGTATATATATATATTCCAATTTAACGTGAAATCGAAGTCGGTTAATTATTTAACTATCACAGTTAATTACGTATTAAAGCAGTAAATCACATAATTACCACGTAATTAAAAAGTCAACAAAAGTCAACGGAGAGAGGTTTGACCTGATTTTGGACGGGTTGTCACACTCATACTCGTTTTCCTGAATTACCGTGTCATAGTCGAGCTACTCATTGATAAGGATGTTATTGGCGGAATCTATGACAAAGTTATCAGGAAATGGCATTGTAGCGAAATTGGTGAGACTTGAGTTGTGACGGTGTAGCACTTTTTCTATTTCACCAAGTGTCAAATTTAAATGTAGTTCCATATCACAAAGCAAATAGATTGGTATAATATCGAATCGGTAGATATAGAAAATTTAAATATTGTTTCATTCAAGATAATAGATTTAGTTATTAAAAAATATATACAAAACACATCTCATAACAGAATTTTAATCATTTAATTTATTTGAGCGTGGGGTAAAACTTAAGTGCACTCAAGACAGTGGTGAGACATCGTTCGCATTCAACTTTGTACCGATAAATTGTCTCTTTTTTCCCAAACCCCTTTTAAAGTATCTTATGTGGGCCTTTACATCCGATTCTCTTAAACTGAGAGAAGAAAATCAAAAGATTGTTGAAAATGTAGTACGGCGTACATCTAACCAAAAGATTATAATTTAAATCACATAAAAGTGTTAATATAAATCAAGGATATTACAAAAACTGACACTACTAATGTTAGTGCTATAGTATTTTGATGCTACCATGAAACTTACAAAATGTGCATCTTTAAGCTACTGGTCTTCAAAACATGCTTCTTTCTGCAAAGCAATCAACAAATATCCTTCTTACCATTCTTACAAAATATGCACTTTTAAGCTACTGGTCTTCAAAACATGCTTCTTTCAGAGGCGTTAATTTCTGTTATTGATTAAATCTTGCGATTAAAAGTCTCCATACAGTAACAAAAGTAGTAACAACTCCTATTTATATGAACATTTTGTAATAAAAAAATACTTAGAATAGGTTGTGAGATCCAAACTGACGAGTATAACAGACTTGAAATGTACTTGTAGCAGTTATAGTCCCGAACTTGATTAAATCTCATATTTAAATGTCTCCACACAGTAACAAAAGTAGCAACAACCCCTGTTTACATGAACCTTAACTACCAATTTAGACATCTAGAACAGAGAGTTAGAGTTAAAGGTATACATTTGGAATAAAATGACATAATAAGTATAATCACTAATTAATAAGCATAACCATCAAGAATGTTTATTATTCAATAATTAACTTGGTTAGGTCAATGAAATATGAAAACAAAGGCTATTGAATATTGATCACCTACAGGCTACAACCTAGCAAGGAACACATGCATAGTCTTAAAGTTATACTAAGGCTACCATTGAGGGAAAAAATATAATCATTGTATAAATCATGCATGTTTGCGGAAAAAAATAGGTTGATTAAAAATAACATATTCTTATTTGAAGACCTATAAATTAAGGGGAATTATATTACAGGGGTCATTGTACCAAACTTTTTGTTGTTTTACTGAAGCTATTTGGTATTTGAGAACAAATTCAAACATCTTAATATCTTGATAGAATGTTTTCTTATTGGCTAGGCACCTTTGAGTTGCTGGATGAACGAAAGTTTAGATGCATCTCTCCCTATTGTAGGACAAATCCTCATGTATTTTAGCAACAGGAAAGTGTTGATAAGGAACAAAAATCAGTTAGATATCCTATTAGGCAATAAGTTCCTTTCACATGTGGTTAAACCTATAGTAATTCACATAGAAACCAAAACTCAGTTAGAAAAACGTTGATAAGGAACCATATATAGCTCACCCAGTCTATACAAAGGTATAGCCGTCTGAAGACCTGAGTTCTTTTCATCATTGGTTAAATATTTAGTAATTCACTTAGGCCACCTGAGAACTCAACCTAATAAATCGAACCGCACATAAAAAACACAAATACTACCTGAAATCACCTTCTGGTAACGAAATGAGTCATATTTTTCATGATCGAGGTTATTCCACGCCCGTAATGAAATTACCTATATTACGATGTTCGATATTCTAATCTACAAAACAGAGCACCCTTAAAAGAAGATTCTAACTAAAGAAATGACTAAACCACAAATAAAGTACTCATAAGAACATCTGTTACGTTTACATGAAGCCAAAAAAATAAATAACTTTAAGACCATAGATTCTTCACACAAAAATTAGATTGAAACCTGTAAAATGAGGTCTTTCTTGAATTTGGATTTAATCTGTTCTAAACCAATAAGACAGTACTCAATAATTTAGCTCAAAGACTCGCCTTAGCGCCTTAATGAAATGAAAGAGTGATTGATGCGCGTATGCTACTATTTGACTACATAATCTCATATAGGACTAAAACTTACAAATTATGTTTTATGTGACTGGATTTCAAATTAGAAACATACCAGGGAGACTAAAATCTATTTTCATGATAAAGGAAAAAAATCAGGTAAAATTTAGACATTAGAACATATCAAGTCATCTACTTGAAAATTAGCCAAATACCTCACAAAGGCTGAACAACAACTGAAGGAACTACGTTCTGCAGCGGAAAGAGTACAAAAAATAATAATGGAAGCAAAAAATAAGAACATGTATAAGGATTTAGAAAGACTACAAATCATATGAATTCTCTATTAGAACACCAAGCACATCTATCAAATCCAAAAACAATGCATAACCAGAAATACAGTACCTCACCAATAATATTATCTCGCTAAAGAAGTTAGAAATTGTATAATTTGGTCTCCCATTGCTAGCAGTACCTGCGTACGGATCAAAACTCAAGTAAATCAGTTCCAAAAAAAATAGTCCTTGTACAAAGCTGTAAAATTCTCTTAGATTCTCAGCTCCTGATATGAATTTATAACTTTGTCATTAAAAAAATAATACTTACATCTACAACTGCATTTACATGTTTCTTGTTGCCACACTTTCAAAAAAAAACAGATGGTAAAACCAATACTTGTGCCATTAAAAGTGAATGCCCATCCCCCTTTATTCAACCAATAAATTAGTACCAGTAGCAATAATAACATTTGCAACATCATCCTCGGTGAACAAATTAGGGTGATCTAACTGAGTAAAAACAATGCATTGAGTAGATGTGGCTCAAAATTATTGAATCACTACTAACACTATTTGCTCTTTCTACATAAAAAAATGTGAATCTCTAATTAAATATGAAAAAAGTTACTAACTTGCAAAATTATTTTAATACCAACAGTTGAAGATGATGACCAAATAACAAACAAAATATACAACCCATTTTAGTTAGTAATGAATATGTAAGGGTACATTTCCTGAAAAATGCAACTTGTATTGGATCTTAAGAAAAGAGCTGATTGATTGTGCAATCATTTTTGGTGAAGAACTTGCTTTCAGATGACCTTTGACCTCTGAAACAATATTAGTAGTTGTCAACGACAACTAAATTCGGTGATATAAAATTAAGAAATCAATAATGAAAATATAATAGAATGAACAGCTGAAAAACAACATTTATTAATTAGAAAAAAAAATCATTAGATAAACAACTATTATATACTTGATCTACATGAACTATCATAAACAACAGAAACAATTATGACTAAAGAACTCCTAAATTTTAAAAATTAATACTAAAAGAGTAATGAGATAACAACAATTCCATTGTCAAAGAAAACATAGCAGCAACGAAATCACGCAAAAAGAACAAAAAAATAGATCGATTGCTACTTCTCGCAAAGTATAGATTACAGAGATGCATCGGATCTCAAAAAGTAGCAAAGATAAAATCATGTAGCAACGATGCAGCGGATCTATTCAAGTTATACATACCACAATTGTTCATTCGCAAAGTATAGATTACAGAGGAACATTACCTTGTGATTGTTGGGTTGCTTGAAGATGAAGGAGAACGCGATTGAGCAAGCGGTTGCGAGAAGGAGAAAACTTCTAAACCCGAGCTTTAAAATGAACGCTCTCATCAAATTGGGTCTTTTATTTACGGGTTATAAAAAATCCATGGATCCACAAAGCATTTGATGTGATCTGTCTAGAGAATTTTCATTCTTACATCACAAAATTTTTAAATCCATCACATCCTATATAGATGGCATACCTTGCTTCCTTAATCTGTTCCTCAATTTTGGATGAATAACAATACTTGCTACCTAAATTTTCAATCACAATTCATGTTTAGCCGATTTGAAGCTTAATAAATCAAACATTAATAGGATGTATTGGAATTATAATTAAATTCAAGATCAATGAAAACTCACATCGTGGAGTTAAATTCTCCCCTAGACTGTAAGTATAATGTCAATCTCGATCATCCTCTCTTTTTGGGGCGATATCCAGCGACCCAACATAGGCTACCGTACGTGTTCCTGCATATAAAATTAGACAATCATATCGTGAACAATAAAGCCTGAATTGACTTTTACGAACAACATGAAGCGATTCCGTATCAATCAAATTGAATATAATTGGGAGAGAAATAGAATATCCAAACAAAAGATAACAATTTTCATCAAATCTCGAATATGATTCTGTACCAATCTATAACCAAATCATCAATTTCCATACGAATTGCATCAAAAAAACACAAAAAGAATTGAACTTTTAACGTGTGATAAATGATAGAGGAGTAAACCTTGAAGGCATAGATTGGAGACCGATGAAAGACGAAGATGAATCGCTTTGAATCGCTCTGTATCGGAACGAAGTGAGGCTGCTCGATGGAATGGTTCTGCTTGAAATCTTCGTCGGTAAAAATGAGACGGCGGCGGAGATCGAGAGAGTTTTCAGAAAACCCTAGGCTGATTGAAGAAAAATGAGAGGAGGGTTTCGGCTTTACCTTATATACTCGGGTCAAAAAAGACCCCGGATCTGACCCGGATCCGCGAGCTAAACCTATTTACACGTAAATTTTTTTAAACTTAAAAACTCAATAAAATTACACATAGGATTTTGTTAGTATGAGATGATGCCACCTCATCATTTTATGATGTGGACAACCTTATAAGGTGCCAAATCAACTTTATATGTTTTGTTTAATAGATAGGTAGATTACAATACTAAGTTAGTAACATGTGTACTACACGGGTTAAACAAATATTCATAATATGATATAATTGTGAGATTATACAAAATATTTATTTTATAGTAGTTAAGTAAAAAGTATTTATTTAAAATTATAAGTGATATAATTGTGAGATTATACAAAATATTTATTTTATAGTAGTTAAGTAAAAAGTACATTTTTAAAAAAATATAGAAAATTAGAGTATTTCGTATATCACAGTTGAAAAATAAATTTCTTAATGATGTACTTTCAAGAGGTGTTAACAATTATAATAATAAAATTTATTATTATTTAGGATTACTTGAATTTTCAGATAAAGTTAAAAGATAATTAAAACATGAATGATAATTGAACATATAAAAGTTATTTTTTCAGATTATAAAAGGGTGTTTGACATTTTAATTTTTTAATTGAATAAATCAACCACGCTAATATATAAAAATTTAATTAATAAATATTAGTAACTATTATCTAAAATTCAAAAATTTACTATTGCAAATTAGAAAATTCAAAATTATTTATTTAAATTTTGTAAGTTAGTTAATAAATAATTTATGTAACATAGAGTTAATAAATATTAATAACTATTTATAATTGATTTTAAGTAAATGCAATGTTGAATTTTAGATTTAGAAAGTTGAAATATTAAATTTAGAAAATTTAAATTCTTAAATGAAGAAAATTAGAAATTGAATGTGACATTGACAAGTGGACAAAGCTTAGGTGGAGTCTCTCGAAAAATAATATGTGGCACCTAAGTTATTGCTTTATTAGAATGATGATATATTGATGTCAATAAATTCGGCATTTATGTAGCCGTTAAATTTAATTTTTTTTTGAATTTTAAAACTTCAAATCAAGTTAATAAATAAATGATTAATCGACGTATCTTCTAAAATTAAACTAAATCGTATATATTCTAAAATTGAAGTAAATCGCATATAATATGAAAAATACAATAATTCTGATTTTTTAGATTTTAATTGCGAGTTTAGGTGATTTGAATTTAAATATCATTTTAAATATGTAAATTTATAAATTCAAATTTGATTTTCTTATATTAGGAAATTATAATTAAAATAAGAAGCATAATTTTCAAATTAACATTGATGATATATTGATGTCAATAAATTCAGCATCTAAGTAGCCGTTAATTTTTTTTTTTGAATTTTAAAACTTCAAATCAAGTTAATAAATAAATGATTAATCGACGTATCATCTAAAATTAAACTAAATCGTATATATTCTAAAATTGAAGTAAATCGCATATATTATGAAAAATACAATAATTCTGATTTTTTAGATTTTAATTGCGAGTTTAGGTGATTTGAATTTAAATATCATTTTAAATATGTAAATTTATAAATTCAAATTTTATTTTCGTATATTAGGAAATTATAATTAAAATAAGAAGCATAACTTTCAAATTAACATTGATGATATATTGATGTCAATAAATTCGGCATTTATGTAGCCGTTAAATTTTTTTTTTTTTAATTTTAAAACTTCAAATCAAGTTAATAAATAAATGATTAATCAACGTATCTTCTAAAATTAAACTAAATCGTATATATTCTAAAATTGAAGTAAATCGCATATAAAAAACAAGAATTCTGATTTTTTTAGATTTTTAATTGCGAGTTTAGGTGATTTGAATTTAAAATCAAATCAACCTATCCATAACTTCAAATTTAGATTACTTTTTTTTTTCGAAAAAATAGTTATTTTTTTTATTTAGGTATGATTTGTATGATTTTAATTGATATGATAATATCAATATTTAAACTTTTATTTTTACCGAAAATAAGTTCCATCCCTCTGTATATAATTACGATAATAGTCATTTGAATTCTCCACATCATCATTTGAAATCAACTTTGATATTCAAGCTATACTGTAAGTTTCTTTCTCCCCTTAATTCTATTTTACATGGTAATTCTTTCATTTATTGATCATATATCAAGTTGTTTACATTAACTTTGATTTATTCCGATTCAATGGCAAATCAGAGCTATCACCTCATAAAAGATTTGAACGTAAGGCGTGAGAATTTCGTTCTGAAACTTCGTGTATTGAGGGTTTGGAGAAAGAGCGAGTATAGGGATAAGACTAAACCCTATTCAGTTGAGATGGTTATGGTGGATGAAGAGGTAGTATTTTATAATGTTTCGTTCTACTCAACATGATTTTTATATTTTCTCTATATATACTTATAAGATTTAATAATTTTTTCAGGGTGAAAGAATCCAATCAAATTGTTTGGCCAAATGGTTTGGTCGTTTTGAAAGGTTCTTCAAGGAGGATGAGGTGTTGGTCATCAAAAAACCAACCTTGGATGAAAATAAATGGGACTTTTTGTTTACGGTTTTTATGAGAAGCATAAAGATGTTCCTTCATCAAGTGTGAGTAGAGTGTCTTCTACTATGTCATAGTGTTTGAAGGGTGATTTTTTTGCTGATACAGATTTGAATCACATTGCTAAGCTAAATGTGATATATTTATTTTTTTATTTTTACCAATAACAATCATTCGATAATATATTTATTTTTTATTTTTACATTACAGCCCCGGGTATTTACCCGGGTAAGTGACTAGTGATGATAATAAATAATTTATGTAACATAGAGTTAATAAATATTAATAACTAGTTATAATTAATTTTAAG
>JBCNJP010005470.1:0-53372 GCA_039602395.1 Deinandra increscens subsp. villosa
TATATCTATCATCAAAGACAACAATAGGCTGAGTGAAGTGACTTTGGATGAATTAATCAACAAGCTGAAATCCAAAATGATAGATGATAAGCAGAGAGAGCTGAACCACATAAGTTCTCTAAGTTTGGCTGGAAAGTTGAATCAGGCTTTGCTATCGGAAGAAGTTAAGGGTAAGCATGAAGGAAAGTTTACAGGAAGTGGATCAAGCTCAGCTCCTATGTCTAGTGCTTTTGTTGCACAGCCTCAAGGCAGTTCAAGCGGAGGAGTCAACTCTGAAGATGTCAATGATCCTAACTTTGCCCTTGGTATGGGTTTCATGAACAGCTATCATGCCCTTGTGGCCGGGAATCTTGTACCTTCTGATATGGTGGCTGGTGATCTTAATCAGATAAATCCTGAGGACGTGGAGATGCTGGATGTTTCTTGGCAAATGGCCATGGCTGTCTTCAGAGCCAAGAAATTTATGGCCAAAACGGGAAGGAACGTCTGGAAAGATCAGGATAAGATTAGAATGGGGTTTGACAAGTCGAAGCTAAGGTGTTATAATTGTGATGAGTATGGTCACTTTGCCAGGGAATGCACGAAGCCCAAGAAGGAAAGAGCTGAAGAAAAGAAGGTTGCTGAAGTGAAAGGAAAGGGTGATGCCAGGGCACTGGTGGTTCAGGGAGGTGGAGGTTATGACTGGACCCCCCAGCTGAGGGATCTGACCCCCCAGCTGAAGGATCTTAGTTTGTCACATGCTTTGATTGCTACTGCAGAAGAGGATAATGAAGAAAATCATGCCTTTGTGGTCACTGATGAAGGAAAGCCTGAGGAGAGTCAGATAGAAGACAAGGAAGCATTCGTTGCTGATGCTGAAAACCTAAAGGTATGTTCTGATCCCACTTGTGCTCGTATTATTCCTGGTCTTAGACAAATCTGTAAGAATTATCAAATAGAATTGTTTGAGGTCAAGTGTGAGAGGAGCTCATTTAAGGGTAGATGGGTAAAAAATGAGGAAAAGGTTAAGGCACAAAAGTTAGATATAGTGAAGTACCAACAGATAGCAACTGAGAAATCTATCCTGTATGATAATGCCAAGTTAGAAATAGCTGACCTTAGAAAGCAGGTAGATGAATTGACTCATAAGACTAATGAGATGCAAGTTCAGTTAGATATGAATCAATTGAGAAACAAGAGAATGCTTCAGGCAGGTAAAGAACTATCTCAGGCAGTTGTTTGTGGACAAGTAGGAAAACATACACCAGGTTTTGGGTCAGAAAAGTCTGACAAGTCCGTGGCCGCAAATGTTATAATTCCCCTACCTATCCCTAGAGATATCATAGGAATGCTCTATGAGGAGGACCAAGTAGATAGAACTAGCTCAGGATATCATGAAGCTGGTCCTCCTATAGATAGCTTGATGGTTGGTGTGACCCCTATGACAGAAATAGAGAAAGAACAGGAGAAACTTGGTTTATATAGGACAGGTAGTCAGAACAATGTTGTTGACCTCACAACTAAACCAGGTTCTTCCCAGGAATCTTTAAACAATAATGTTAGTTCCTCTAATGTTTTTGTTACATGTGCAGATGTTGTAGGCATTGAAGATGTATCTGGGGAGGATGCTGAATGCTTGAGGGTCAATGAGTGTCATGAGTCTAGTTGTTCTGTTTCTAGTTTACCTAAGGATGACGTTCTGGCATCTGTGTCAGAACTTGAAACATCCAAGTCCAATCAAATTGTCTTGTTAAAACATGTTTCTAATCCTAATGAAGTCGTTAGTTCCTTTAAAATGCGTGTTCCTAACACAAAGATTGGCCGTAAGTCTAAGCCCAATGATTTTGTTCCGTATCCCCAGGTTGTGTCAACTTATAATAGAACTGATAAATCAAAATCTGAACAATTTTGTTTAATAACACAACCTGAAAAACATTCAAAACGTGTGATACACAAATGGGATGATCAACCGGAATGGAAGTCGTCTTACCCAAGACGCTCATACTTGTGTAGCAATGTCAATGGGCCTAGACAAATGAATTGTTTTCAATGTGGTCAACCAGGTCATTTTGCTGCTAATTGTATGAACAGACCCTATGAGCCATATTATCCGCAGAACAAGCGGACAACTATGCTTGAGAAAATGATGAGGGGTGAGAACAGAACTCAAAAACAGCATGCATCGTCACAGGGGAAGCAAAGTTCTGAACCAATGAAGACTCAACAGTCTAAGGTTCTAAACACAAAGGCCCCAGTGACGAAGCCTGTCAATGAAAGGAGAGATGTGGGCCAAACTTCCAAACCTGCTTATGCAGCTAAAGGAGTTTTCAACAAACCAAATAAATTGAAAACAAAACCTTTTGAGAAACAAGTACCTAAAGTCCATCAGGCTGCTAAACCTAAGGGGAAAGCAGTTATAGAACAACCAAAAGTTGTCACTCAACCAAAGACAAATGGTTTATACCAAATTAAAACTTGAGTGGACACCTATCATCAAAACAAAAGGCAAAAAGGCCACATCTCCTCCAAGGAATGTTTCACCCACAAAGAACTCTGCCAGTAGCTCTAACTCTCAAAAACAACCAAATTGGAAACCAAAAATTCATGCTAAAGTTTTAAATGCAATCCGGGTCAAAAGTAATAATTTGTGTTTAGGACCAATGATGGCCCAATAAGTTATGTATATAACCAATAGGTTGTGTTTAGGACCAATGATGGCCAATAAGTTGTGTTTAGGACCAATGATTGCCCAATAAGGTGTGTATATTACCAATAGGACCAAAAAGGTGTGTTTAGGGGCAAAAGGGTCAGTTGGGACCAATGAGTCCCAATAAGGTGTGTATAAAACCAATAAGTTGTATTTAGGACCAATAAGTTGTGTTTAGGGACCAATGATGGCCCAATAAGGTGTGTATATAACCAATAGGTTGTGTTTAGGACCAATGATGGCCAATAAGTTGTGTTTAGAACCAATGATGGCACAATAATGTGTGTATATAACCAATAGGACAAAAAAGATGCGTTTAGGGACAACAAGGTTCAATTGGGACCAATGAGTCCTAATAAGGTGTGTATATATCCAATAAGTTGTTATTAGGACCAATGATGGCCAATAAGTTGTGTTTAGGACCAATGATGGCCCAATAAGGTGTGTATATAACCAATAAGTTGTGTTTAGGACCAATGATTTCCAATAAGTTATGTTTAGGACCAATGATGGCTCAATAAGGTGTGTTTAGGGGCAACAAGGGTTTATTGGGACCAACGAGTCCCAATAAGGTGTTTATATAACCAATAAGTTGTGTTTAGTACCAATGATGGCCCAATATGGTGTATATATAACCAGTAGGTTGTGTATAGGACCAATGATTGACAATAAGTTGTGTTTAGGACCAATGATGCCCCAATAAGGTGTGTATATAACCAATAAGACCAAAAAGGTGTGTTTAGGGGCAACAAGGGTCAGTTGCGACCAATGAGTCCCAATAAGGTGTGTCTATAACCAATAAGTTGTATTAGGGACCAATGATGGCCCAATAAGGTGTGTATATAACCAATAGGTTGTGTTTAGGACCAATGATGGCCAATAAGTTGTGTTTAGGACCAATGATGGCCCAATAAGGTGTGTATATAACCAATAGGACCAAACAGGTGTGTTTAGAAGCAACAAGGGTCAGTTGGGACCAATGAGTCCCAGTAAGGTGTGTATATAACAATAAGTTGTGTTTAGGACCAATGATGGCACAATAATGTGTGTATATAACCAATAGGACCAAAAAGGTGTGTTTAGGGACAACAAGGGTCATTTGGGACCAATGAGTCCTAATAAGGTGTGTATATAACCAATAAGTTGTGTTTAGGACCATTGATGGCCAATAAGTTGTGTTTATGACCAATGATGGCCCAATAAGGTGTGTATATAACCAATAAGTTGTGTTTAGGACCAATGATTTCCAATAAGTTATGTTTAGGACCAATGATGGCCCAATAAGGTGTGTTTAGGGGCAACAAGGGTCTGTTGGGACCAATGAGTCCCAATAAGGTGTGTATATAACCAATTAGTTGTGTTTAGGACCAATGATGGCCCAATATGGTGTATATATAACCAATAGGTTGTGATTAGGACCAATGATGGAAAATAAGTTGTGTTTAGGACCAATGATGGCCCAATAAGGTGTGTATATTACCAATAGGACCAAAAAGGTGTGTTTAGGTGCAAAAGGGTCAGTTGTGACCAATGAGTCCCAATAGGGTGTGTATATAACCAATAATTTGTGTTTAGGACCAATGATGGCCCATAAGGTGTGTATATAACGAAGAGGCCCAAAAAGGTGTGTTTAGGGACAACAAGGGTCAGTTGCGACCAATGAGTCCCAATAAGGTGTGTCTATAACCAATAAGTTGTATTTAGGACCCATGATGGCCCAATAAGGTGTGTATATAACCAATAGGTTGTGTTTAGGACGAATGATGTCCAATAAGTTGTTTTTAGGACCAATGACGGCCCAAAATGTGTGTATATAACTAATAGGACCAAAAAGGTGTGTTTAGGTGCAACAAGGGTCAGTTGGGACCAATGAGTCCCAATAATGTGTGTATATAACCAATAAGTTGTATTAGGGACCAATGATGGCCCAATAAGGTGTGTATATAACCAATAGGTTGTGTTTAGGACCAATGATGGCCAATAAGTTGTGTTTAGGACCAATGATGGTCCAATAAGGTGTGTATATAATCAATAGGACCAAAAAGGTGTGTTTAGGGGCAACAAGGGTCAATTGGGACGAATTAGTCCCAATAAGGTGTGTATATAACTAATAATTTGTGTTTAGGACCAATGATGGCCCAATAAGTTATGTATATAACCAATAGGTTGTGTTTAGGACCAATGATGGCCAATAAGTTGTGTTTAGGACCAATGATTGCCCAATAAGGTGTGTATATTACCAATAGGACCAAAAAGGTGTGTTTAGGGGCAAAAGGGCCAGTTGGGACCAATGAGTCCCATTAAGGTGTGAATAAAACCAATAAGTTGTGTTTGAGACCAATGATGGCCCATAAGGTGGGTGTGTATATAACGAATAGGCCCAAAAAGGTGTGTTTAGGGGCAACAAGGGTCAGTTGCGACCAATGAGTCCCAATAAGGTGTGTATATAACAAATAAGTTGTATTTAGGACCAATGATGGCCCAATAAGGTGTGTATATAACCAATATGACCAAAAAGGTGTGTTTAGGGGCAACAAGGGTCATTTGGGACCAATTAGTCCCAATAAGGTGTGTATATAACTAATAAGTTGTGTTTAGAACCAATGATGGCCCAATAAGTTGTGTATATAACCAATAGGTTGTGTTTAGGACCAATGATGGCCAATAAGTTATGTTTAGGACCAATGATTGCCCAATAAGTTGTGTATATTACCAATAGGACCAAAAAGATGTGTTTAGGGGCAAAAGGGTTAGTTGGGAACAATGAGTCCCAATAAGGTGTGTATAAAACCAATAAGTTGTGTTTAGGACCAATGATGGCCCATAAGGTGTGTATATAACGAATAGGCCCAAAAATGTGTGTTTAGGGGCAACAAGGGTCAGCTGCGACTAATGAGTCCCGATAAGGTGTGTCTATAACCAATAAGTTGTATTTAGGACCCATGATGGCCCAATAAGGTGTGTATATAACCAATAGGTTGTGTTTAGGACGAATGATGTCTAATAAGTTGTTTTTAGGTCCAATGACGGCCCAAAAGGTGTGTATATAACTAATAGGACCAAAAAGGTGTGTTTAGGTGCAACAAGGGTCAGTTGGGACCAATGAGTCCCAATAATGTATGTATATAACCAATAAGTTGTATTAGGGACCAATGATGGCCAATAAGTTGTGTTTAGGACCAATGATGGTCCAATAAGGTGTGTATATAATCAATAGGACCAAAAAGGTGTGTTTAGGGGCAACAAGGGTCAATTGGGACCAATTAGTCCCAATAAGGTGTGTATATAACTAATAATTTGTGTTTAGGACCAATGATGGCCCAATAAGTTATGTATATAACTAATAGATTGTGTTTAGGAGCAATGATGGCCAATAAGTTGTGTTTAGGACCAATGATTGCCCAATAAGGTGTGTATATTACCAATAGGACCAAAAAGGTGTGTTTAGGGGCAAAAGGGTCAGTTGGGACCAATGAGTCCCATTAAGGTGTGTATAAAACCAATAAGTTGTGTTTAGGACCAATGATGGCCAATAAGTTGTGTTTAGGACCAATGATGGTCCAATAAGGTGTGTATATAATCAATAGGACCAAAAAGGTGTGTTTAGGGGCAACAAGGGTCAATTGGGACCAATTAGTCCCAATAAGGTGTGTATATAACTAATAATTTGTGTTTAGGACCAATGATGGCCCAATAAGTTATGTATATAACCAATAGATTGTGTTTAGGACCAATGATGGCCAATAAGTTGTGTTTAGGACCAATGATTGCCCAATAAGGTGTGTATATTACCAATAGGACCAAAAAGGTGTGTTTAGGTGCAAAAGGGTCAGTTGGGACCAATGAGTCCCATTAAGGTGTGTATAAAACCAATAAGTTGTGTTTAGGACCAATGATGGCCCATAAGGTGTGTATATAACGAATAGGCCCAAAAAGGTGTGTTTAGGGGCAACAAGGGTCAGTTGCGACCAATGAGTCCCAATAAGGTGTGTATATAACCAATAAGTTGTATTTAAGACCAATGATGGCCCAATAAGTTGTGTATATAACCAATAGGACCAAAAAGATGTGTTTAAGGCAACAACGGTCAGTTGGGACCAATGAATCCCAACAAGGTGTGTATATAACCAATAAGTTGTATTTAAGACCAATGATGGCCCAATAAGGTGTGTGTGTAACCAATAGGTTGTGTTTTGGACCAATGATGGCCAATAAGTTGTGCTTAGGACCAATGATGGCCCAATAAGGTGTGTATATAACCAATATGACCAAAAAGGTGTGTTTAGTGGCAACAAGGGTCATTTGGGACCAATTAGTCCCAATAAGGCGTGTATATAACTAATAAGTTGTGTTTAGAACCAATGATGGCCCAATAAGTTATGTATATAACCAATAGGTTGTGTTTAGGACCAATGATGGCCAATAAGTTGTGTTTAGGACCAATGATGGTCCAATAAGGTGTGTATATAATCAATAGGACCAAAAAGGTGTGTTTAGGGGCAACAAGGGTCAATTGGGACCAATTAGTCCCAATAAGGTGTGTATAAAACTAATAATTTGTGTTTAGGACCAATGATGGCCCAATAAGTTATGTATATAACCAATAGGTTGTGTTTAGGACCAATGATGGCCAATAAGTTGTGCTTAGGACCAATGATTGCCCAATAAGGTGTGTATATTACCAATAGGACCAAAAAGGTGTGTTTAGGGGCAAAAGGGTCAGTTGGGACCAATGAGTCCCATTAAGGTGTGTATAAAACCAATAAGTTGTGTTTAGGACCAATGATGGCCCATAAGGTGTGTATATAACGAATAGGCCCAAAAAGGTGTGTTTAGGGGCAACAAGGGTCAGTTGCGACCAATGAGTCCCAATAAGGTGTGTATATAACAAATAAGTTGTATTTAGGACCAATGATGGCCCAATAAGGTGTGTATATAACCAATATGACCAAAAAGGTGTGTTTAGGGGCAACAAGGGTCATTTGGGACCAATTAGTCCCAATAAGGTGTGTATATAACTAATAAGTTGTGTTTAGAACCAACGATGGCCCAATAAGTTGTGTATATAACCAATAGGTTGTGTTTAGGACCAATGATGGCCAATAAGTTATGTTTAGGACCAATGATTGCCCAATAAGTTGTGTATATTACCAATAGGACCAAAAGGTTGGGAACAATGAGTCCCAATAAGGTGTGTATAAAACCAATAAGTTGTGTTTAGGACCAATGATGGCCCATAAGGTGTGTATATAACGAATAGGCCCAAAAATGTGTGTTTAGGGGCAACAAAGGTCAGTTGCGACTAATGAGTCCCAATAAGGTGTGTCTATAACCAATAAGTTGTATTTAGGACCCATGATGGCCCAATAAGGTGTGTATATAACCAATAGGTTGTGTTTAGGACGAATGATGTCTAATAAGTTGTTTTTAGGACTAATGACGGCCCAAAAGGTGTCTATATAACTAATAGGACCAAAAAGGTGTGTTTAGGTGCAACAAGGGTCAGTTGGGACCAATGAGTCCCAATAATGTGTGTATATAACCAATAAGTTGTAATAGAGACCAATGATGGCCAATAAGTTGTGTTTAGGACCAATGATGGTCCAATAAGGTGTGTATATAATCAATAGGACCAAAAAGGTGTGTTTAGGGGCAACAAGGGTCAATTGGGACCAATTAGTCCCAATAAGGTGTGTATATAACTAATAATTTGTGTTTAGGACCAATGATGGCCCAATAAGTTATGTATATAACCAATAGATTGTGTTTAGGACCAATGATGGCCAATAAGTTGTGTTTAGGACCAATGATTGCCCAATAAGGTGTGTATATTACCAATAGGACCAAAAAGGTGTGTTTAGGTGCAAAAGGGTCAGTTGGGACCAATGAGTCCCATTAAGGTGTGTATAAAACCAATAAGTTGTGTTTAGGACCAATGATGGCCCATAAGGTGTGTATATAACGAATAGGCCTAAAAAGGTGTGTTTAGGGGCAACAAGGGTCAGTTGCGACCAATGAGTCCCAATAAGGTGTGTATATAACAAATAAGTTGTATTTAGGACCAATGATGGCCCAATAAGGTGTGTATATAACCAATATGACCAAAAAGGTGTGTTTAGGGGCAACAAGGGTCATTTGGGACCAATTAGTCCCAATAAGGTGTGTATATAACTAATAAGTTGTGTTTAGAACCAATGATGGCCCAATAAGTTGTGTATATAACCAATAGGTTGTGTTTAGGACCAATGATGGCCAATAAGTTATGTTTAGGACCAATGATTGCCCAATAAGTTGTGTATATTACCAATAGGACCAAAAAGTTGGGAACAATGAGTCCCAATAAGGTGTGTATAAAACCAATAAGTTGTGTTTAGGACCAATGATGGCCCATAAGGTGTGTATATAACGAATAGGCCCAAAAATGTGTGTTTAGGGGCAACAAAGGTCAGTTGCGACTAATGAGTCCCAATAAGGTGTGTCTATAACCAATAAGTTGTATTTAGGACCCATGATGGCCCAATAAGGTGTGTATATAACCAATAGGTTGTGTTTAGGACGAATGATGTCTAATAAGTTGTTTTTAGGACTAATGACGGCCCAAAAGGTGTCTATATAACTAATAGGACCAAAAAGGTGTGTTTAGGTGCAACAAGGGTCAGTTGGGACCAATGAGTCCCAATAATGTGTGTATATAACCAATAAGTTGTATTAGAGACCAATGATGGCCAATAAGTTGTGTTTAGGACCAATGATGGTCCAATAAGGTGTGTATATAATCAATAGGACCAAAAAGATGTGTTTAGGGGCAACAAGGGTCAATTGGGACCAATTAGTCCCAATAAGGTGTGTATATAACTAATAATTTGTGTTTAGGACCAATGATGGCCCAATAAGTTATGTATATAACCAATAGATTGTGTTTAGGACCAATGATGGCCAATAAGTTGTGTTTAGGACCAATGATTGCCCAATAAGGTGTGTATATTACCAATAGGACCAAAAAGGTGTGTTTAGGGGCAAAAGGGTCAGTTGGGACCAATGAGTCCCATTAAGGTGTGTATAAAACCAATAAGTTGTGTTTAGGACCAATGATGGCCCATAAGGTGTGTATATAACGAATAGGCCCAAAAAGGTGTGTTTAGGGGCAACAAGGGTCAGTTGCGACCAATGAGTCCCAATAAGGTGTGTATATAACCAATAAGTTGTATTTAAGACCAATGATGGCCCAATAAGTTGTGTATATAACCAATAGGACCAAAAAGATGTGTTTAGGGGCAACAACGGTCAGTTGGGACCAATGAATCCCAACAAGGTGTGTATATAACCAATAAGTTGTATTTAAGACCAATGATGGCCCAATAAGGTGTGTATGTAACCAATAGGTTGTGTTTTGGACCAATGATAGCCAATAAGTTGTGTTTAGGACCAATGATGGCCCAATAAGGTGTGTATATAACCAATATGACCAAAAAGGTGTGTTTAGGGGCAACAAGGGTCATTCGGGACCAATTAGTACCAATAAGGTGTGTATATAACTAATAAGTTGTGTTTAGAACCAATGATGGCCCAATAAGTTATGTATATAACCAATAGGTTGTGTTTAGGACCAATGATGACCAATAAGTTGTGTTTAGGACCAATGATTGCCCAATAAGTTGTGTATATTACCAATAGGACCAAAAAGGTGTGTTTAGGGGCAAAAGGGTTAGTTGGGACCAATGAGTCCCAATAAGGTGTGTATAAAACCAATAAGTTGTGTTTAGGACCAATGATGGCCCATAAGGTGTGTATATAACGAATAGGCCCAAAAAGGTGTGTTTAGGGGCAACAAGGGTCAGTTGCGACTAATGAGTCCCAATAAGGTGTGTCTATAACCAATAAGTTGTATTTAGGACCCATGATGGCCCAATAGGGTGTGTATATAACCAATAGGTTGTGTTTAGGACGAATGATGTCTAATAAGTTGTTTTTAAGACCAATGACGGCCCAAAAGGTGTGTATATAACTAATAGGACCAAAAAGGTGTGTTTAGGTGCAACAAGGGTCAGTTGGGACCAATGAGTCCCAATAATGTGTGTATATAACCAATAAGTTGTATTAGGGACCAATGATGGCCCAATAAGGTGTGTATATAACCAATAGTTTGTGTTTAGGACCAATGATGGCCAATAAGTTGTGTTTAGGACCAATGATGGCACAATAATGTGTGTATATAACTAATAGGACCAAAAAGGTGCGTTTAGGGACAACAAGGTTCAATTGGGACCAATGAGTCCTAATAAGGTGTGTATATAACCAATAAGTTGTTATTAGGACCAATGATAGCCAATAAGTTGTGTTTAGGACCAATGATGGCCCAATAAGGTGTGTATATAACCAATAAGTTGTGTTTAGGACCAATGATTTCCAATAAGTTATGTTTAGGACCAATGATGGCCCAATAAGGTGTGTTTAGGGGCAACAATGGTTTATTGGGACCAATGAGTCCCAATAAGGTGTTTATATAACCAATAAGTTGTGTTTAGGACCAATGATGGCCCAATATGGGGTGTATATAACCAATAGGTTGTGTATAGGACCAATGATTGACAATAAGTTGTGTTTAGGACCAATGATGCCCCAATAAGGTGTGTATATAACCAATAAGACCAAAAGGTGTGTTTAGGGGCAACAAGGGTCTATTGGGACCAATGAGTCCCAATAAGGTGTGTATATAACCAATAAGTTGTGTTTAGGACTAATGATGGCCAATAAGTTGTGTTTAGGACCAATGATGGCCCAATAAGGTGTGTATATAACCAATATGACCAAAAAGGTGTGTTTAGGGGCAACAAGGGTCATTTGGGACCAATTAGTCCCAATAAGGTGTGTATATAACTAATAAGTTGTGTTTAGAACCAATGATGGCCCAATAAGGTGTGCATATAACCAATAGGTTGTGTTTAGGACCAATGATGGCCAATAAGTTGTGTTTGGGACCAATGATTGGCCAATAAGGTGTGTATATTACCAATAGGACCAAAAAGGTGTGTTTAGGTGCAAAAGGGTCAGTTGGGACCAATGAGCCCAATAAGGTGTGTATATAACCAATATTTGTGTTTAGGACCAATGATGGCCCATAAGGTGTGTATATAACGAAGAGGCCCAAAAAGGTGTGTTTAGGGACAACAAGGGTCATTGCGACCAATGAGTCCCAATAAGGTGTGTCTATAACCAATAAGTTGTATTAGGGACCAATGATGGCCCAATAAGGTGTGTATATAACCAATAGGTTGTGTTTAGGACCAATGATGGCCAATAAGTTGTGTTTAGGACCAATGATGGCCCAATAAGGTGTGTATATAACCAATAGGACCAAAAAGGTGTGTTTAGAAGCAACAAGGGTCAGTTGGGACCAATGAGTCCCAGTAAGGTGTGTATATAACAATAAGTTGTGTTTAGGACCAATGATGGCACAATAATGTGTGTATATAACCAATAGGACCAAAAAGGTGTGTTTAGGGACAACAAGGGTCAATTGGGACCAATGAGTCCTAATAAGGTGTATATATAACCAATAAGTTGTGTTTAGGTCCATTGATGGCCAATAAGTTGTGTTTAGGACCAATGATGGCCCAATAAGGTGTGTATATAACCAATAAGTTGTGTTTAGGACCAATGATTTCCAATAAGTTATGTTTAGGACCAATGATGGCCCAATAAGGTGTGTTTAGGGGCAACAACGGTTTATTGGGACCAATGAGTCCCAATAAGGTGTTTATATAACCAATAAGTTGTGTTTAGGACCAATGATAGCCCAATATGGGGTGTATATAACCAATAGGTTGTGTATAGGACCAATGATTGACAATAAGTTGTGTTTAGGACCAATGATGCCCCAATAAGGTGTGTATATAACCAATAAGACTAAAAGGTGTGTTTAGGGGCAACAAGGGTCTATTGGGACCAATGAGTCCCAATAAGGTGTGTATATAACCAATAAGTTGTATTTAAGACCAATGATGGCCCAACAAGGTGTGTGTATAACCAATAGGTTGTGTTTAGGACTAATGATGGCCAATACGTTGTGTTTAGGACCAATGATGGCCCAATAAGGTGTGTATATAACCAATATGACCAAAAAGGTGTGTTTAGGGGCAACAAGGGTCATTTGGGACCAATTAGTCCCAATAAGGTGTGTATATAACTAATAAGTTGTGTTTAGAACCAATGATGGCCCAATAAGGTGTGCATATAACCAATAGGTTGTGTTTAGGACCAATGATGGCCAATAAGTTGTGTTTGGGACCAATGATTGGCCAATAAGGTGTGTATATTACCAATAGGACCAAAAAGGTGTGTTTAGGTGCAAAAGGGTCAGTTGGGACCAATGAGCCCAATAAGGTGTGTATATAACCAATATTTGTGTTTAGGACCAATGATGGCCCATAAGGTGTGTATATAACGAAGAGGCCCAAAAAGGTGTGTTTAGGGACAACAAGGGTCAGTTGCGACCAATGAGTCCCAATAAGGTGTGTCTATAACCAATAAGTTGTATTAGGGACCAATGATGGCCCAATAAGGTGTGTATATAACCAATAGGTTGTGTTTAGGACCAATGATGGCCAATAAGTTGTGTTTAGGACCAATGATGGCCCAATAAGGTGTGTATATAACCAATAGGACCAAAAAGGTGTGTTTAGAAGCAACAAGGGTCAGTTCGGACCAATGAGTCCCAGTAAGGTGTGTATATAACAATAAGTTGTGTTTAGGACCAATGATGGCACAATAATGTGTGTATATAACTAATAGGACCAAAAAGGTGTGTTTAGGTGCAACAAGGGTCAGTTGGAACCAATGAGTCCCAATAATGTGTGTATATAACCAATAAGTTGTATTTAGGGACCAATGATGGCCCAATAAGGTGTGTATATAACCAATAGGTTGTGTTTAGGACCAATGATGGCCAATAAGTTGTGTTTAGGACCAATGATGGTCCAATAAGGTGTGTATATAATCAATAGGACCAAAAAGGTGTGTTTAGGGGCAACAAGGGTCAATTGGGACCAATTAGTCCCAATAAGGTGTGTATATAACTAATAATTTGTGTTTAGGACCAATGATGGCCCAATAAGTTATGTATATAACTAATAGATTGTGTTTAGGAGCAATGATGGCCAATAAGTTGTGTTTAGGACCAATGATTGCCCAATAAGGTGTGTATATTACCAATAGGACCAAAAAGGTGTGTTTAGGGGCAAAAGGGTCAGTTGGGACCAATGAGTCCCATTAAGGTGTGTATAAAACCAATAAGTTGTGTTTAGGACCAATGATGGCCAATAAGTTGTGTTTAGGACCAATGATGGTCCAATAAGGTGTGTATATAATCAATAGGACCAAAAAGGTGTGTTTAGGGGCAACAAGGGTCAATTGGGACCAATTAGTCCCAATAAGGTGTGTATATAACTAATAATTTGTGTTTAGGACCAATGATGGCCCAATAAGTTATGTATATAACCAATAGATTGTGTTTAGGACCAATGATGGCCAATAAGTTGTGTTTAGGACCAATGATTGCCCAATAAGGTGTGTATATTACCAATAGGACCAAAAAGGTGTGTTTAGGTGCAAAAGGGTCAGTTGGGACCAATGAGTCCCATTAAGGTGTGTATAAAACCAATAAGTTGTGTTTAGGACCAATGATGGCCCATAAGGTGTGTATATAACGAATAGGCCCAAAAAGGTGTGTTTAGGGGCAACAAGGGTCAGTTGCGACCAATGAGTCCCAATAAGGTGTGTATATAACCAATAAGTTGTATTTAAGACCAATGATGGCCCAATAAGTTGTGTATATAACCAATAGGACCAAAAAGATGTGTTTAAGGCAACAACGGTCAGTTGGGACCAATGAATCCCAACAAGGTGTGTATATAACCAATAAGTTGTATTTAAGACCAATGATGGCCCAATAAGGTGTGTGTGTAACCAATAGGTTGTGTTTTGGACCAATGATGGCCAATAAGTTGTGCTTAGGACCAATGATGGCCCAATAAGGTGTGTATATAACCAATATGACCAAAAAGGTGTGTTTAGTGGCAACAAGGGTCATTTGGGACCAATTAGTCCCAATAAGGCGTGTATATAACTAATAAGTTGTGTTTAGAACCAATGATGGCCCAATAAGTTATGTATATAACCAATAGGTTGTGTTTAGGACCAATGATGGCCAATAAGTTGTGTTTAGGACCAATGATGGTCCAATAAGGTGTGTATATAATCAATAGGACCAAAAAGGTGTGTTTAGGGGCAACAAGGGTCAATTGGGACCAATTAGTCCCAATAAGGTGTGTATAAAACTAATAATTTGTGTTTAGGACCAATGATGGCCCAATAAGTTATGTATATAACCAATAGGTTGTGTTTAGGACCAATGATGGCCAATAAGTTGTGCTTAGGACCAATGATTGCCCAATAAGGTGTGTATATTACCAATAGGACCAAAAAGGTGTGTTTAGGGGCAAAAGGGTCAGTTGGGACCAATGAGTCCCATTAAGGTGTGTATAAAACCAATAAGTTGTGTTTAGGACCAATGATGGCCCATAAGGTGTGTATATAACGAATAGGCCCAAAAAGGTGTGTTTAGGGGCAACAAGGGTCAGTTGCGACCAATGAGTCCCAATAAGGTGTGTATATAACAAATAAGTTGTATTTAGGACCAATGATGGCCCAATAAGGTGTGTATATAACCAATATGACCAAAAAGGTGTGTTTAGGGGCAACAAGGGTCATTTGGGACCAATTAGTCCCAATAAGGTGTGTATATAACTAATAAGTTGTGTTTAGAACCAACGATGGCCCAATAAGTTGTGTATATAACCAATAGGTTGTGTTTAGGACCAATGATGGCCAATAAGTTATGTTTAGGACCAATGATTGCCCAATAAGTTGTGTATATTACCAATAGGACCAAAAAGTTGGGAACAATGAGTCCCAATAAGGTGTGTATAAAACCAATAAGTTGTGTTTAGGACCAATGATGGCCCATAAGGTGTGTATATAACGAATAGGCCCAAAAATGTGTGTTTAGGGGCAACAAAGGTCAGTTGCGACTAATGAGTCCCAATAAGGTGTGTCTATAACCAATAAGTTGTATTTAGGACCCATGATGGCCCAATAAGGTGTGTATATAACCAATAGGTTGTGTTTAGGACGAATGATGTCTAATAAGTTGTTTTTAGGACTAATGACGGCCCAAAAGGTGTCTATATAACTAATAGGACCAAAAAGGTGTGTTTAGGTGCAACAAGGGTCAGTTGGGACCAATGAGTCCCAATAATGTGTGTATATAACCAATAAGTTGTAATAGAGACCAATGATGGCCAATAAGTTGTGTTTAGGACCAATGATGGTCCAATAAGGTGTGTATATAATCAATAGGACCAAAAAGGTGTGTTTAGGGGCAACAAGGGTCAATTGGGACCAATTAGTCCCAATAAGGTGTGTATATAACTAATAATTTGTGTTTAGGACCAATGATGGCCCAATAAGTTATGTATATAACCAATAGATTGTGTTTAGGACCAATGATGGCCAATAAGTTGTGTTTAGGACCAATGATTGCCCAATAAGGTGTGTATATTACCAATAGGACCAAAAAGGTGTGTTTAGGTGCAAAAGGGTCAGTTGGGACCAATGAGTCCCATTAAGGTGTGTATAAAACCAATAAGTTGTGTTTAGGACCAATGATGGCCCATAAGGTGTGTATATAACGAATAGGCCCAAAAAGGTGTGTTTAGGGGCAACAAGGGTCAGTTGCGACCAATGAGTCCCAATAAGGTGTGTATATAACAAATAAGTTGTATTTAGGACCAATGATGGCCCAATAAGGTGTGTATATAACCAATATGACCAAAAAGGTGTGTTTAGGGGCAACAAGGGTCATTTGGGACCAATTAGTCCCAATAAGGTGTGTATATAACTAATAAGTTGTGTTTAGAACCAATGATGGCCCAATAAGTTGTGTATATAACCAATAGGTTGTGTTTAGGACCAATGATGGCCAATAAGTTATGTTTAGGACCAATGATTGCCCAATAAGTTGTGTATATTACCAATAGGACCAAAAAGTTGGGAACAATGAGTCCCAATAAGGTGTGTATAAAACCAATAAGTTGTGTTTAGGACCAATGATGGCCCATAAGGTGTGTATATAACGAATAGGCCCAAAAATGTGTGTTTAGGGGCAACAAAGGTCAGTTGCGACTAATGAGTCCCAATAAGGTGTGTCTATAACCAATAAGTTGTATTTAGGACCCATGATGGCCCAATAAGGTGTGTATATAACCAATAGGTTGTGTTTAGGACGAATGATGTCTAATAAGTTGTTTTTAGGACTAATGACGGCCCAAAAGGTGTCTATATAACTAATAGGACCAAAAAGGTGTGTTTAGGTGCAACAAGGGTCAGTTGGGACCAATGAGTCCCAATAATGTGTGTATATAACCAATAAGTTGTATTAGAGACCAATGATGGCCAATAAGTTGTGTTTAGGACCAATGATGGTCCAATAAGGTGTGTATATAATCAATAGGACCAAAAAGATGTGTTTAGGGGCAACAAGGGTCAATTGGGACCAATTAGTCCCAATAAGGTGTGTATATAACTAATAATTTGTGTTTAGGACCAATGATGGCCCAATAAGTTATGTATATAACCAATAGATTGTGTTTAGGACCAATGATGGCCAATAAGTTGTGTTTAGGACCAATGATTGCCCAATAAGGTGTGTATATTACCAATAGGACCAAAAAGGTGTGTTTAGGGGCAAAAGGGTCAGTTGGGACCAATGAGTCCCATTAAGGTGTGTATAAAACCAATAAGTTGTGTTTAGGACCAATGATGGCCCATAAGGTGTGTATATAACGAATAGGCCCAAAAAGGTGTGTTTAGGGGCAACAAGGGTCAGTTGCGACCAATGAGTCCCAATAAGGTGTGTATATAACCAATAAGTTGTATTTAAGACCAATGATGGCCCAATAAGTTGTGTATATAACCAATAGGACCAAAAAGATGTGTTTAGGGGCAACAACGGTCAGTTGGGACCAATGAATCCCAACAAGGTGTGTATATAACCAATAAGTTGTATTTAAGACCAATGATGGCCCAATAAGGTGTGTGTGTAACCAATAGGTTGTGTTTTGGACCAATGATAGCCAATAAGTTGTGTTTAGGACCAATGATGGCCCAATAAGGTGTGTATATAACCAATATGACCAAAAAGGTGTGTTTAGGGGCAACAAGGGTCATTCGGGACCAATTAGTACCAATAAGGTGTGTATATAACTAATAAGTTGTGTTTAGAACCAATGATGGCCCAATAAGTTATGTATATAACCAATAGGTTGTGTTTAGGACCAATGATGACCAATAAGTTGTGTTTAGGACCAATGATTGCCCAATAAGTTGTGTATATTACCAATAGGACCAAAAAGGTGTGTTTAGGGGCAAAAGGGTTAGTTGGGACCAATGAGTCCCAATAAGGTGTGTATAAAACCAATAAGTTGTGTTTAGGACCAATGATGGCCCATAAGGTGTGTATATAACGAATAGGCCCAAAAAGGTGTGTTTAGGGGCAACAAGGGTCAGTTGCGACTAATGAGTCCCAATAAGGTGTGTCTATAACCAATAAGTTGTATTTAGGACCCATGATGGCCCAATAGGGTGTGTATATAACCAATAGGTTGTGTTTAGGACGAATGATGTCTAATAAGTTGTTTTTAAGACCAATGACGGCCCAAAAGGTGTGTATATAACTAATAGGACCAAAAAGGTGTGTTTAGGTGCAACAAGGGTCAGTTGGGACCAATGAGTCCCAATAATGTGTGTATATAACCAATAAGTTGTATTAGGGACCAATGATGGCCCAATAAGGTGTGTATATAACCAATAGTTTGTGTTTAGGACCAATGATGGCCAATAAGTTGTGTTTAGGACCAATGATGGCACAATAATGTGTGTATATAACTAATAGGACCAAAAAGGTGCGTTTAGGGACAACAAGGTTCAATTGGGACCAATGAGTCCTAATAAGGTGTGTATATAACCAATAAGTTGTTATTAGGACCAATGATAGCCAATAAGTTGTGTTTAGGACCAATGATGGCCCAATAAGGTGTGTATATAACCAATAAGTTGTGTTTAGGACCAATGATTTCCAATAAGTTATGTTTAGGACCAATGATGGCCCAATAAGGTGTGTTTAGGGGCAACAATGGTTTATTGGGACCAATGAGTCCCAATAAGGTGTTTATATAACCAATAAGTTGTGTTTAGGACCAATGATGGCCCAATATGGGGTGTATATAACCAATAGGTTGTGTATAGGACCAATGATTGACAATAAGTTGTGTTTAGGACCAATGATGCCCCAATAAGGTGTGTATATAACCAATAAGACCAAAAGGTGTGTTTAGGGGCAACAAGGGTCTATTGGGACCAATGAGTCCCAATAAGGTGTGTATATAACCAATAAGTTGTGTTTAGGACTAATGATGGCCAATAAGTTGTGTTTAGGACCAATGATGGCCCAATAAGGTGTGTATATAACCAATATGACCAAAAAGGTGTGTTTAGGGGCAACAAGGGTCATTTGGGACCAATTAGTCCCAATAAGGTGTGTATATAACTAATAAGTTGTGTTTAGAACCAATGATGGCCCAATAAGGTGTGCATATAACCAATAGGTTGTGTTTAGGACCAATGATGGCCAATAAGTTGTGTTTGGGACCAATGATTGGCCAATAAGGTGTGTATATTACCAATAGGACCAAAAAGGTGTGTTTAGGTGCAAAAGGGTCAGTTGGGACCAATGAGCCCAATAAGGTGTGTATATAACCAATATTTGTGTTTAGGACCAATGATGGCCCATAAGGTGTGTATATAACGAAGAGGCCCAAAAAGGTGTGTTTAGGGACAACAAGGGTCATTGCGACCAATGAGTCCCAATAAGGTGTGTCTATAACCAATAAGTTGTATTAGGGACCAATGATGGCCCAATAAGGTGTGTATATAACCAATAGGTTGTGTTTAGGACCAATGATGGCCAATAAGTTGTGTTTAGGACCAATGATGGCCCAATAAGGTGTGTATATAACCAATAGGACCAAAAAGGTGTGTTTAGAAGCAACAAGGGTCAGTTGGGACCAATAAGTCCTAGTAAGGTGTGTCTTATATAACCAATAAGTTGTGTTTAGGACCAATGATGGCCCAATAATGTGTGTTTAGAGGGCAATGAGGGTCCGTTGGGACCAATGAGTCCTAATAAGGTGTGTATATAACCAATAAGTTGTGTTTACGACCAATTATGGCCCAATAAGGTGTGTTTAGTTGGGACCAATGAGTCCCACTAATGTGTGTATATAACCAATACGTTGTGTTTAGGACCAATGATGGCCCAATAAGGTGTGTTTAGGGGCAATGACGGTTTAGTTGGGACCAATGAGTCCCAATAAGGTGTTTATATAACCAATAAGTTGTGTTTAGGACCAATGATGGCCCAATATGGGGTGTATATAACCAATAGGTTGTGTATAGGACCAATGAGTCGACAATAAGTTGTGTTTAGGACCAATGATGCCCCAATAAGGTGTGTATATAACCAATAATGGCCCAATAAGGTGTGTTTAGGGGCAACAAGGGTCTATTGGGACCAATGAGTCCCAATAAGGTGTGTATATAACCAATAAGTTGTGTTTAAGACCAATGATGGCCCAATAAGGTGTGTGTATAACCAATAGGTTGTGTTTAGGACTAATGATGGCCAATACGTTGTGTTTAGGACCAATGATGGCCCAATAAGGTGTGTATATAACCAATGATGACCCAATAAGGTGTGTTTAGGGGCAATAAGGGTCATTTGGGACCAATTAGTCCCAATAATGTGTGTATATAACTAATAAGTTGTGTTTAGAACCAATGATGGCCCAATAAGGTGTGCATATAACCAATAGGTTGTGTTTAGGACCAATGATGGCCCAATAAGTTGTGTTTGGGACCAATGATTGGCCAATAAGGTGTGTATAGGACCAATGATGGACCAATAAAGGTGTGTTTAGGTGCAATAAGGGTCAGTTGGGACCAATGAGTCCCAATAAGGTGTGTATATAACCAATAAGTTGTGTTTAGGACCAATGATGGCCCAATAAGGTGTGTATATAACGAATGAGGCCCAAAAAGGTGTGTTTAGGGACAACAAGGGTCAGTTGCGACCAATGATGTCCCAATAAGGTGTGTTTAGTAGACCAATGAGAGTTGTGTTTAGGACCAATGATGGCCCAATAAGGTGTGTATATAACCAATAAGTTGTGTTTAGGACCAATGATGGCCCAATAAGTGTGTGTTTAGGGACCAATGATGGCCCAATAAGGTGTGTATATAACCAATAAGTCCTAATAAGGTGTGTTATATAACCAATAAGGTGTCGTTTACGACCAATGATGGCCCAATAAGGTGTGTTTAGTTGGGACCAATGAGTCCTACTAAGGTGTGCAATGATAACACAATAATGTTGTGTTTAGGACCAATGATGGCCCAATAAAGGTGTGTTTAGGGACAATGAGGGTCAGTTGGGACCAATGAGTCCCAATAAGGTGTGTATATAACCAATAAGTTGTGTTTACGACCAATTATGGCCCAATAAGGTGTGTTTAGTTGGGACCAATGAGTCCCACTAAGGTGTGTATATAACCAATACGTTGTGTTTAGGACCAATGATGGCACAATAAGGTGTGTTTAGGGACAATGAGGGTTAGTTGGCACCAATGAGTCCTAATAAGGTGTGTATATAACCAATAAGTTGTGTTTACGACCAATTATGGCCCAATATGGTGTGTTTAGTTGGGACCAATGAGTCTCACTAAGGTGTGTATATAACCAATAAGTTGTGTTTAGGACCAATGATGGCCCAATAAGGTGTGTTTACGACCAATAGGGCCAATAAGGTGTGTTTAGTTGGGACCAATGAGTCCCAGTAAGGTGTGTATATAACCAATAAGTTGTGTTTAGGACCAATGATGGCCCAATAATGGTGTGTTTAGTTGGGACCAATGAGTCCCAATAAGGTGTGTATATAACCAATAAGTTGTGTTTAGGACCAATGATGGCCCAATAAGGTGTGTTTAGTATAGGGACCAATATGACCAAATAAGGTGTGTTTAGGGGCAACAAGGTGTCATTTAGGACCAATTATGTCCCAATAAGGTGTGTATATAACTAATAAGTTGTGTTTAGAACCAATGATGGCCCAATAAGGTGTGTATATAACCAATAGGTTGTGTTTAGGACCAATGATGGCCAATAAGTTATGTTTAGGACCAATGATTGCCCAATAAGTTGTGTATATGTACCAATATGGACCAATAAGGTGTGTTTAGGGGCAATAAGGGTTAGTTGGGAACAATGAGTCCCAATAAGGTGTGTATAAAACCAATAAGTTGTGTTTAGGACCAATGATGGCCCAATAATGTGTGTTTAGGGGCAATGAGGGTCAGTTGGGACCAATGAGTCCCAATAAGGTGTGTATATAACCAATAAGTTGTGTTTAGGACCAATGATGGCCCAATAAGGTGTGTTTAGTAGGGCAATGAGGGTCGGTTGGGACCAATGAGTCCTAGTAAGGTGTGTATATAACCAATAAGTTGTGTTTAGGACCAATGATGGCCCAATAAGGTGTGTTTAGGGGCAATGAGGGTTAGTTGGGACCAATGAGTCCTAATAAGGTGTGTATATAACCAATAAGTTGTGTTTACGACCAATTATGGCCCAATAAGGTGTGTTTAGTTGGGACCAATGAGTCCCACTAAGGTGTGTATATAACCAATAAGTTGTGTTTAGGACCAATGATGGCCCAATAAGGTGTGTTTAGTGGGCAATGAGGGTCAGTTGGCACCAATGAGTCCTAATAAGGTGTGTATATAACCAATAAGTTGTGTTTAGGACCAATGATGGCCCAATAAGGTGTGTATATAACCAATAGGTTGTGTTTAGGACCAATGATGGCCCAATAAGGTGTGTATATAGGACCAATAAGTTGCCTAGTTTAGGTACCTATATTGCCAATAGGCCCAATAAGGTGTGTTTAGTAGGGCAATAAGGGTCAGTTGGGACCAATAAGTCCTAGTAAGGTGTGTCATATAACCAATAAGTTGTGTTTAGGACCAATGATGGCCCAATAATGTGTGTTTAAGGGCAATGAGGGTCAGTTGGGACCAATGAGTCCTAGTAAGGTGTGTATATAACCAATAAGTTGTGTTTAGGACCAATGATGGCCCAATAAGGTGTGTTTAGGGCAATGAGGGTTAGTTGGGACCAATGAGTCCCAATAAGGTGTGTATATAACCAATAAGTTGTGTTTAGGACCAATGATGGCCCAATAAGGTGTGTTTAGTAGGGCAATGAGGGTCGGTTGGGACCAATGAGTCCCAGTAAGGTGTGTCTATATAACCAATAAGTTGTGTTTAGGACCAATGATGGCCCAATAAGGTGTGTTTAAGGGCAATGAGGGTCAGTTGGGACCAATGAGTCCCAATAAGGTGTGTATATAACCAATAAGTTGTGTTTAGGACCAATGATGGCCCAATAAGGTGTGTTTAGTAGGGCAATGAGGGTCGGTTAGAACCAATAAGTCCTAGTAAGGTGTGTATATAACCAATAAGTTGTGTTTAGGACCAATGATGGCCCAATAATGTGTGTTTAGTTGGGACTAATGAGTCCCACTAAGGTGTGTATATAACCAATAAGTTGTGTTTAGGACCAATGATGGCCCAATAAGGTGTGTTTAGTAGGGCAATGAGGGTCGGTTGGGACCAATAAGTCCTAGTAAGGTGTGTCTTATATAACCAATAAGTTGTGTTTAGGACCAATGATGGCCCAATAAAGTGTGTTTAGGGACAATGAGGGTTAGTTGGCACCAATGAGTCCTAATAAGGTGTGTATATAACCAATAAGTTGTGTTTACGACCAATTATGGCCCAATAAGGTGTGTTTAGTTGGGACCAATGAGTCCCACTAATGTGTGCATATAACCAATACGTTGTGTTTAGGACCAATGATGGCACAATATAAGGTGTGTTTAGGGACAATGAGGGTTCAGTTGGGACCAATGAGTCCTAATAAGGTGTGTATATAACCAATAAGTTGTGTTTAGGACCAATGATGGCCCAATAAGGTGTGTTTAGGGACAATGAGGGTCAGTTGGCACAAATGAGTCCCACTAAGGTGTGTATATAACCAATAAGTTATGTTTAGGACCAATGATGGCCCAATAAGGTGTGTTTAGGGGCAATGAGGGTTAGTTGGGACCAATGAGTCCTAATAAGGTGTTTATATAACCAATAAGTTGTGTTTAGGACCAATGATGGCCCAATAATGGTGTGTTTAGTTGGGACAATGAGGGTTAGTTGGGACCAATGAGTCCCACTAAGGTGTGTATATAACCAATAAGTTGTGTTTAGGACCAATGATGGCCCAATAAGGTGTGTTTAGTAGGGCAATGAGGGTCAGTTGGGACCAATGAGTCCCAATAAGGTGTGTATATAACCAATAAGTTGTGTTTACGACCAATGATGGCCCAATAAGGTGTGTTTAGTTGGGACTAATGAGTCCCACTAAGGTGTGTATATAACCAATAAGTTGTGTTTAGGACCAATGATGGCCCAATAAGGTGTGTTTAGGGCAATGAGGGTCGGTTGGGACCAATAAGTCCTAGTAAGGTGTGTATATAACCAATAAGTTGTGTTTAGGACCAATGATGGCCCAATAATGTGTGTTTAGGGACAATGAGGGTTAGTTGGGACCAATGAGTCCCAATAAGGTGTGTATATAACCAATAAGTTGTGTTTACGACCAATTATGTGTTGGACTCGGTCTGCCCAAGACACATACTAGATTGATGTGGCTAGTACGTTATGATCCAAGACGGGTCATACCCAATAACGAGCTAGACAAACACCCAATGGATATTTATTTAGATATGATCAATTAAATAAATGTCACTTATAGAAGATAATTAGAAATCGGTTTCTAATTAATTGAACTTGTATTAAATCATGTGGATGATTTAAATTATAGAAGCAAGATAAAAATGTTATTTAATTGGTTAAATAACATGTTACACAACATATAAAAGGTTATATGTTATACTTCATTTTAGTACACAACATGTAATGTGTTACATGACTTAAGCATAGTGTCTAAATGAACAAAGACTAGAAAATGGACTAGGTTCATTGGAGGGTTTTAAAAGATTTCAAAAACCATTTTCCCCCTCCTTTTTCCCCCTCTAGAGCCGGCCTCCCACCCTCTTTATGAGGGTGGTTGAGCCTTTTTATTTAAACAAGACATATGGTCTTGAAGGGTGGACTAGTCATTCATTACCACTTACTTCTCTCATACTCAAGTTCTTTCTCTCTCTCCTTCAAAGCAAGAACACCTTCTTGCTAAAGAAAAATCTGGAAATAGGTTCCAAGATATTGTTGGATTCGGATTCAACAAGAGAAGAAGGAAGAGTTAGTCTTCAAGAAATCCTAGCAACAAGGGTGGTTGTTGCTTGAGCTCGTGGGTATCATCACTTGAGGCTTTCAAGTTAGATAGCAAGCCGGTTCATCCACATCATCTTCTTCACAATCTTGAGCTTGGAAGAAGGTATATCTAAAACCCCCTATGGTTGGTTTTAGTTTTGATAGCATGCATACATATTTGGATCCTTGGTTTTGGGTTTTATAATCAAGTGTTAAAATCGGTTTTAACATCAACTAATCAAACTATAGTTTTGAATTTCCGCTGCGTTTTACATTTTAAGGAGTTAAAATGGCTTTGATAAAGTTCTTAAAACCCAACAATGGCATCTAGAGCCGCTTATATGGATGCATGCTTCAAAGAGCTAGTTGGTTAGCTCCACAAAACTCTTGGTTTTGGTTCCTCATACCACAAACCGAAAGTTTTGTTCATGGTTTCCCTTTGTCTTTCAAGATGCTTCACTAACATGCATGTGGTTATCTTGAAAGATTAAAGCATTTTATCATTTTGTTGTTTTTGTTGTTTGGACAACAAACCCACGTTTTCGGTTTTGTGTTGGACCGAAAAGGGAAATGGGTTAAAAGGGAACCATTTGTACATATGGATGTATTTTTAGATATATGTTTGGTGCATAAAGCCTAGCCAAAAGACCTTGTGATTGTTTGTGGTGAATGTTTGTGCTTGTTGTAATTATTCAAAAGTTGTAATAATTTCAAGTTCCTCATTTTGGGCATGTAATCTATTTATTTCATTTGGTATGTAATGTAATAGATTAGGTGCATTTTGTTTTACTAGAAAAATGTATTAGGATCCATATTTTGTAAAAGGGAAGAATGCACAAGATGGAGGATCTTGGATGCCCAAAAGGAGTCAAGCAAAACACAACCAAAGGAGGTCACTTGAAGCATTTGGATGCGGGGTCAAGTGGGAGTTCACAACACATCACTTGTGTTTTGTCCCTTAGGAGAGACCGAGACACTCCTTTTAAATAGCAGGAGTGCTTCTGCACCCCTGCTACAGGTAACAGGTGTTGTCCCAGAAACACCCCTGTTACTGCTAAAAGGTGTTGTCCATGACACACTCCTGTTACGGCTAGCAGGTGTTGTCAATAGTTGGCTATGGCTATGCACCTATTTTATTATGCTTGTGTGGTTGTTTATTTTCATGTTTGGATGATATTTGGATATGCATGCTAAAACAAACTAATAAACATTAACAAGCTAAAACCGGTTCTTAAAATATCATTAACAAAGACTAATAAAATGGGTTTTATTAAGTTGATGATGATTTATCAATAAAATGGGTTTTATTAAAAAGAACCATGAAATATGGATTTCAAACAACACTAGGGTACCATACATTTGAATGCATGTGAATTGTATGGTACATAGAGTTTTCTACACTAGAATTATGAAAACAAAAACGACCCTTTTGAAAACAAGTTTAAACGCCATCCTTTTGTACAACACTCAATTTGCTTGTAAACTCTTTATGGGATAAAGGTCACCTAACCGTATTTGAGGGAACTTGTATATTTGAGGTAGGTTTACCATGTATGTGGGATAAAGGTCACCTAACCACTTACATATGTAAATTTACACGTGTGTATAAGTAGGACAACTTGATTTGGGGACCATGTGAATAGGGTCACCGAAGCATGGGGAACCAAAGGCATTGATGGGATTAAACATGCCAACTAAACATAAGATGTTTAATCGATCCCATACTACTAGAAGTTGCAAAGAGTTGCAATTGTCAAATGTTGACTACCTTGTTAATTTAAGTCATGGGATAAAGGTCACCTAACCACAACTTAAATGTAACGTTGGATTCTAGGTTTTAATTTATTAATTGTCTATGAGACATAAAAGGGTATTAATTAAATTAAAAGGTTAATATTGATATCAAAGATACTTAATAGAACTTTGTTAAATTTTGTAGATGGCCAATAATAATAACGAAATCATCCCCGCCACAAACGTCCATAACCTATCGCTAAGATCCATCTTAGACAAGAATCGTCTCAACCAAGACAACTTTGTGGATTGGTACCGCAACTTGAGAATTGTTCTCAAACAAGAAAAGAAGTCTTATGTGTTGGACGATCCTATCCCCGACGAACCCGATGTCGAAGACGTTGAGGCTTATGCCGATTGGGTGAAGTACACCGAGGACTCCGTCCAAGTTTCATGCCTCATGCTAGCAAGTATGATCCCCGAGCTACAAAAGGATTTAGAGAATCATGGGGCATACGACATGATATGCCAATTGAAGGAAATGTTCCAACAAAAGGCAAGAACCGAGCGCTTCGAAACGGTTCGAGCACTCCATGCATGTCGTATGGACGAGTCACAAACGGTTTCATCCTATGTTCTTAAGATGAAGAGCCTCATTGATCGTCTTGAAAGGCTCAATTGTCCCGTTTCAAAAGAGTTGGCTACGGATTTGATCCTCAACTCTTTGTCAAAGAAGTTTGACACTTTTGTATTGAATTACAATATGAATGGTTGGGAGAAGACCATTCCCGAGCTTCATGGGATGCTCAAAACGGCCGAGCAAGGGATGGGCAAAAGTGTTGTGCCCGTTCTAACGATCAATGAAGGTAGTAGCAAGAAAAGGTCTCGCTCTACCTCTAGTTCCTCAAAGGCAAAGGTTGCCAAAGGAAAGGGATTCGTCAAGGGGAAGGGCAAGAAAGAAAACCCCAAACCGAAGGAGAAGAAGCAAAAGATTGCTTCAAATGATCCATGCTTTGAGTGTGGTGAGGTAGGACATTGGAAGAGGAATTGTCCAACCTATCTCAAAGGGTTGAAAGAAAAGAAAAATGAAGGTCAAACCTCGGGTAAGACCTTTATGATTTATATTGAGCTTAATGCCATTTCTTCTAACACATGGGTATTGGATACCGGATGTGGAACTCATATATGTAATATGTTGCAGGGGTTCAAAAGAAATAGGCAATTAAAGGCGGGAGAAGTTAGTCTCTTCATGGGCAATGGAGCGAAAGTTCAAGTTGAAGCCCAAGGAGACTACATTTTGGAACTTCCAAGTGGTTTGGAAGTAATTTTGAATAATGTATTATATGCTCCTAGTTTGACTAGGAACATAATTTCCGTTTCCCGTTTAAGACATTTTGGATATGATTTTAAATTTGTTAACAATGATATCCATGTTTCAATGAATGACGTGTTTTATTTTAAAGCTAGCCCTTTAAATGGTATTTATGAATTGGTTCATGAAAACACATCATACAATAGCTCAATGTATCAAACTAACACCAAGAGACTCAAAGGAGATTTGAGTGACACCTACATTTGGCATTGCCGCCTTGGTCACATAAATAAGAACCGCATACTAGCGTTACAAAAGAGTGGTCTTTTGAAAACAAATGATAATGATTCCTATGAAGTATGCGAATCTTGCCTACAAGGCAAGATGACTAAGGCACCTTTTAGTGGCACCACCGAAAGAGCAAAAGATTTTCTAGGGATCATACATTCGGATGTATGTGGACCTTTTAAGCCAACATCTAGGAATGGTGAAAGATACTTCATCACCTTTACCGACGACTATAGTCGCTATGGGTATGTGTACTTGTTAGCACACAAGGATGAAGCTTTTGAAATATTCAAAATCTTCAAGAATGAAGTAGAAAATCAACTCAACAAGACAATAAAGATCCTTCGTTCGGATAGAGGAGGTGAATACCTTAGCAATGAATTTCAAAACTATCTTCGGAGTTGTGGGATTGTCTCACAACTTAGTCCACCTCGAACACCACAACATAATGGTGTATCGGAGAGGAGGAATCGAACCCTATTGGATATGGTTCGATCTATGATGAGTAGAAGTTCCTTACCTCTATCATTTTGGGGTTATGCCCTACTCTCAGCGGCCCGTATTTTGAATATGGCCCCAACCAAGAAAGTGGAAAGGACACCTTTTGAGTTATGGCATGGAAGGGTTCCATCCTTATCTTATCTAAAGGTGTGGGGTTGTGAAGCTTATGTAAAGCATGATGCTTCAAACAAGCTAGATCCCCGGTCCACTAAGTGTATATTTGTAGGATATCCTAAAGATTGTATAGGATATTACTTCTACAATCCAACAGAGCAAAAGGTATTTATTGCTAGAAAGGCCGAGTTCTTGGAAACTAAGTTCCTTATGGAAGGAACTAGTGCAAGAGCGGTGGAACTTGAGGAGGATCAAGAACCACAAGCCGATACACGTTTGGTTGAAACTAGCCCTCTACAAGAAATTGTTGGAGATGATCAAATGGTTGATCAAGACACACACAACGTTCGTAGATCTGGTAGAACTAGTAGTCCACCTGAAAGATATGGATTTTTCATGGAGGGATGCTATGTGGTAGATTCAGATGAACCAACCACTTACCATGATGCAATGACCGATTCCGAATCGGACAAATGGCTGGAAGCCATGAACGTTGAGATGCAATCCATGCATGCCAACCAAGTATGGGACTTGGTAGTGCGACCTCCTAACTCCAAGGTAGTTGGAAGTAAGTGGGTTTTCAAGAAGAAAACCGACATGCATGGGAACTTAGACACATTTAAAGCTCGACTTGTAGCAAAAGGTTTCACTCAAACTCAAGGGGTTGATTATGATGAAACTTTCTCCCCGGTGGCAATGCTAAAGTCGATAAGGATATTATTTGCCATAGCCGCCCATTATGATTATGAGATATGGCAATTGGATGTCAAAACAGCTTTCCTAAATGGATATCTTGAGGAAGATGTCTATATGGCTCAGCCCGAGGGTTTTGTCGATCCAAAACATCCTAATAAAGTGTGTAAGTTAAAGAAATCAATCTATGGATTGAAACAAGCATCAAGGAGTTGGAATCAGCGTTTTGATGAAGAGATAAAGAAATTTGGCTTCATCAAGAACGAGGATGAGGCTTGTGTGTATAAGAAGGCTAGTGGGAGTATAATAACTTTTCTAGTATTGTATGTAGATGACATACTACTATTTGGGAATGACATTCCAACCTTGGAAGGTGTAAAAACCTGGCTTGGAAGTTGCTTTTCCATCAAGGATCTTGGTGAAGCCACCTATATTTTGGGAATAAAGATCTATAGGGATAGATCAAGGCGCCTGATAGGCTTGAATCAAAGTGCATACATTGACAAAGTCTTGAAAAGGTTCAAGATGGAGAACTCTAAGAAAGGTTTGGTACCTATTCAAAGAGGGACTATATTGAGTAGGACTCAATGTCCAAGCTCAAAGGTTGAGCAAGACAAAATGAAAGGAATCCCATATGCGTCTGCTATTGGATCAATTATGTATGCTATGATATGCACTAGACCGGACGTGTCATGCGCCTTAAGCATGACAAGTAGATACCAACAAAATCCAGGAAATAGCCATTGGATGGCTGTCAAAAGTATATTGAAATATCTTAGAAGGTCTAAGGATATGTTCTTAATATATGGATCCGATGAGAAGGAACTCGTTGTAAGGGGTTACACGGATGCGAGCTTCCAAACGGATCGAGATGATTCTCGATCACAATCGGGGTATATCTTCATTTTAAATGGAGGGGCGGTCTCTTGGAAGAGCTCAAAGCAAGATGTGGTTGCATTGTCCACTACGGAATCAGAATACATCGCCGCATCTTTGGCCGCGCAAGAAGCCGCATGGTTGAAGAAATTTATTGCCGAACTAGGGGTTGTTCCTACCATTCAAGGACCCCTAGAGATCCTTTGTGATAACGAGGGAGCGATTGCTCAAATCAAAGAACCTCGTGATCATCAAAAGGTGAGGCACATCGAGCGGAGATTCAACTACATAAGGGATGAAGTTGCAAAAGGAAAGATATGTATTCGCAAAGTTCACACCGATGACAACGTCGCCGATCCACTCACGAAGCTCCTAGAACGCCCAAAGCATGAGGGTCATGTTTGTGCTATGGGACTTCGACATTCTAGTGATTGGATATGATTTATATTTTGTATTTGGATATCGGAACAATGTTTATTTTGACACTTTTATATGAATGTGGGATTTCATTTAAATTGTGTAGTGTTCCATTTTTGCATGTTTAAATCCGTGAATAAGTTACTTATTCTAAATGTCCGTAGTCGATCATATTTGTGGGAACAAATATGAAGGTAAGACTATTATGAACTTGGATTGGTGGATATTCATAAGGTATGAATATGGAGCAATAGGTTGCTACCAGAGTTCATAGATATTTGTGGGAGACAAATATTGGACGACCCGCTCTCAAGACTTACCCCATGGAATCTTAATTGATTGATCATAAGTAAGCTTGAGTAAAGGAGAATATCATTTGTATCCTTCGACCTGAGATACATATTGGGTCTTGATATTCATCTATGTTATGCCTTGACCTAGTTCTTCGCTGCTCTGAAACATGACAGTACATAAGGCTAAAGTCAGGTATGATACTAGGTGATTGTGAGAGACGTATGTAGTCAAGATGGAATTTGTCCCTCTTATTCGTTGAGAGTTAAATGTCTAAGGCCTGAATTAAGTTAAATCTAATAGAGAGTGATCACTCTATGTCTCTAGGATTTAACATGACATTTGTGACAAAAGGATAAATGATCGTTTCACCTAAAACATTTCAAGTGGTGACTTGAAGGAGATGATGTTATTGAATGGCACTAAGTCATGCGTATTAGGGGTAACAAACCGTTGTTAGGCGGTATTTGTTGCTTGCATCAATCTTCTATGAATCTTGTGCAAGTGGGAGATTGTTGGACTCGGTCTGCCCAAGACACATACTAGATTGATGTGGCTAGTACGTTATGATCCAAGACGGGTCATACCCAATAACGAGCTAGACAAACACCCAATGGATATTTATTTAGATATGATCAATTAAATAAATGTCACTTATAGAAGATAATTAGAAATCGGTTTCTAATTAATTGAACTTGTATTAAATCATGTGGATGATTTAAATTATAGAAGCAAGATAAAAATGTTATTTAATTGGTTAAATAACATGTTACACAACATATAAAAGGTTATATGTTATACTTCATTTTAGTACACAACATGTAATGTGTTACATGACTTAAGCATAGTGTCTAAATGAACAAAGACTAGAAAATGGACTAGGTTCATTGGAGGGTTTTAAAAGGTTTCAAAAACCATTTTCCCCCTCCTTTTTCCCCCTCTAGAGCCGGCCTCCCACCCTCTTTATGAGGGTGGTTGAGCCTTTTTATTTAAACAAGACATATGGTCTTGAAGGGTGGACTAGTCATTCATTACCACTTACTTCTCTCATACTCAAGTTCTTTCTCTCTCTCCTTCAAAGCAAGAACACCTTCTTGCTAAAGAAAAATCTGGAAATAGGTTCCAAGATATTGTTGGATTCGGATTCAACAAGAGAAGAAGGAAGAGTTAGTCTTCAAGAAATCCTAGCAACAAGGGTGGTTGTTGCTTGAGCTCGTGGGTATCATCACTTGAGGCTTTCAAGTTAGATAGCAAGCCGGTTCATCCACATCATCTTCTTCACAATCTTGAGCTTGGAAGAAGGTATATCTAAAACCCCCTATGGTTGGTTTTAGTTTTGATAGCATGCATACATATTTGGATCCTTGGTTTTGGGTTTTATAATCAAGTGTTAAAATCGGTTTTAACATCAACTAATCAAACTATAGTTTTGAATTTCCGCTGCGTTTTACATTTTAAGGAGTTAAAATGGCTTTGATAAAGTTCTTAAAACCCAACAGATGCCATAAGGTGTGTATATACCAATAGGCCCAATAAGGTGTGTTTAGGGGCAATGAGGGTCAGTTGGGACCAATGAGTCCCAATAAGGTGTGTATATAACCAATAAGTTGTGTTTAGGACCAATGATGGCCCAATAAGGTGTGTATATAACCAATAGGACCAAAAAGGTGTGTTTAGGGGCAACAAGGGTCAGTTGCGATCAATGAGTCCCAATAAGGTGTGTCTATAACCAATAAGTTGTATTAGGGACCAATGATGGCCCAATAAGGTGTGTATATAACCAATAGGTTGTGTTTAGGACCAATGATGGCCCAATAAGTGTGTTTAGTGATTAGTTGGGACCAATGATGTCCCAATAAGGTGTGTATATAACCAATAAGTTGTGTTTACGACCAATTATGGCCCAATAAGGTGTGTTTAGAAGCAACAAGGGTCAGTTGGGACCAATGAGTCCCAGTAAGGTGTGTATATAACCAATAAGTTGTGTTTAGGACCAATGATGGCACAATAATGTGTGTATATAACCAATAGGACCAAAAAGGTGTGTTTAGGGACAATGAGGGTCAGTTGGGACCAATGAGTCCTAATAAGGTGTTTATATAACCAATAAGTTGTGTTTACGACCAATTATGGCCCAATATGGTGTGTTTAGTTGGGACTAATGAGTCCCACTAAGGTGTGTATATAACCAATAAGTTGTGTTTAGGACCAATGATGGCCCAATAAGGTGTGTTTAGGGGCAATGAGGGTCTAGTTGGCACCAATGAGTCCTAATAAGGTGTGTATATAACCAATAAGTTGTGTTTAGGACCAATTATGGCCCAATATGGTGTGTTTAGTTGGGACCAATGAGTCGCCACTAAGGACTAGTGTATATAACCAATAAGTTGTGTTTAGGACCAATGATGGCCCAATAAGGTGTGTTTAGACCAATATGGCCCAATAAGGTGTCGTTTAGTTGGGACCAATAAGTCCCAGTAAGGTGTGTCTTATATAACCAATAAGTTGTGTTTAGGACCAATGATGGCCCAATAAGGTGTGTATATAACGAATAGGCCCAAAAAGGTGTGTTTAGGGACAACAAGGGCCAGTTGCGACCAATGAGTCCCAATAAGGTGTGTCTATAACGAATAAGTTGTATTTAGGACCAATGATGGCCCAATAAGGTGTGTATATAACCAATAGGTTGTGTTTAGGACGAATGATGTCCAATAAGGTGTGTTTTAGGACCAATGACGGCCCAATAAGGTGTGTATATAACTAATGATGGACCAATAAGGTGTGTTTAGGTGCAACAAGGGTCAGTTGGAACCAATGAGTCCCAATAAGGTGTGTATATAACCAATAAGTTGTGTTTAGGACCAATGATGGCCCAATAAGGTGTGTATTAACTAGGACAATGTAGGGGACAGTTGGGACCAATGAGTCCCAATAAGGTGTGTATATAACCAATAAGTTGTGTTTAGGACCAATGATGGCCCAATAAGGTGTGTTTAGTAGGGCAATGAGGGTCGGTTGGGACCAATAAGTCCTAATAAGGTGTGTATATAACCAATAAGTTGTGTTTAGGACCAATGATGGCCCAATAAGGTGTGTTTAGGGGCAATGAGGGTCTGTTGGGACCAATGAGTCCCAATAAGGTGTGTATATAACCAATAAGTTGTGTTTAGGACCAATGATGGCCCAATAAGGTGTGTTTAGGGGCAATGAGGGTCTGTTGGGACCAATGAGTCCCAATAAGGTGTGTATATAACCAATAAGTTGTGTTTAGGACCAATGATGGCCCAATAAGGTGTGTTTAACCAATAAGTGTGTTAGGACCAATAGCCAAAAGGTGTGTTTGGGGAAAAGGGTCAGTTGGGACCAATGAGTCCCAATAGGGTGTGTATATAACCAATAATTTGTGTTTAGGACCAATGATGGCCCAATAAGGTGTGTATATAACTAATAGGCCCAAAAAGGTGTGTTTAGGGACAACAAGGGCCAGTTGCGACCAATGAGTCCCAATAAGGTGTGTCTATAACGAATAAGTTGTATTTAGGACCCATGATGGCCCAATAAGGTGTGTATATAACCAATATGTTGTGTTTAGGACGAATGATGTCCAATAAGTTGTTTTTAGGACCAATGACGGCCCAAAAGGTGTGTATATAACTAATAGGACCAAAAAGGTGTGTCTAGGTGCAACAAGGGTCAGTTGGAACCAATGAGTCCCAATAATGTGTGTATATAACCAATAAGTTGTGTTTGGGACCAATGATGGCCCAATAATGTGTGTTTAAGGGCAATGAGGGTCAGTTGGGACCAATGAGTCCCAATAAGGTGTGTATATAACCAATAAGTTGTGTTTAGGACCAATTATGGCCCAATAAGGTGTGTTTATAGTTGGGACCAATGAGTCCCACTAAGGTGTGTATATAACCAATAAGTTGTGTTTAGGACCAATGATGGCCCAATAAGGTGTGTTTAGGGGCAATGAGGGTTAGTTGGGACCAATGAGTCCCAATAAGGTGTGTATATAACCAATAAGTTGTGTTTAGGACCAATGATGGCCCAATAAGGTGTGTATATAACGAATAGGCCCAAAAAGGTGTGTTTAGGGGTAACAAGGTCAGTTGCGACCAATGAGTCCCAATAAGGTGTGTATATAACCAATAAGTTGTGTTTAGGACCAATGATGGCCCAATAAGGTGTGTTTAGTAGGGCAATGAGGGTCGGTTGGGACCAATGAGTCCTAGTAAGGTGTGTATATAACCAATAAGTTGTGTTTAGGACCAATGATGGCCCAATAAGGTGTGTGTATAACCAATAGGTTGTGTTTTGGACCAATGATGGCCAATAAGTTGTGTTTAGGACCAATGATGGCCCAATAAGGTGTGTATATAACCAATATGACCAAAAAGGTGTGTTTAAGGGCAACAAGGGTCATTTGGGACCAATTAGTCCCAATAAGGTGTGTATATAACTAATAAGTTGTGTTTAGGACCAATGATGGCCAATAAGTTGTGTTTAGGACCAATGATTGCCCAATAAGGTGTGTATATTACCAATAGGACCAAAAAGGTGTGTTTAGGGGCAAAAGGGTTAGTTGGGACCAATGAGTCCCAATAAGGTGTGTATAAAACCAATAAGTTGTGTTTAGGACCAATGATGGCCCATAAGGTGTGTATATAACGAATAGGCCCAAAAAGGTGTGTTTAGGGGCAACAAGGGTCAGTTGCGACCAATGAGTCCCAATAAGGTGTGTATATAACCAATAAGTTGTATTTAGGACCAATGATGGCCCAATAAGTTGTGTATATAACCAATAGGACCAAAAAGATGTGTTTAGGGGCAACAACGGTCAGTTGGGACCAATGAATCCCAACAAGGTGTGTATATAACCAATAATTTGTATTTAAGACCAATGATGGCCCAATAAGGTGTGTTTAGTAGGGCAATGAGGGTCGGTTGGGACCAATGAGTCCTAATAAGGTGTGTCTGTATGATAACCAATAAGTTGTGTTTAGGACCAATGATGGCCCAATAAGGTGTGTTTAGGGGCAATGAGGGTCAGTTGGGACCAATGAGTCCCAATAAGGTGTGTATATAACCAATAAGTTGTGTTTACGAACCAATGATGGCCCAATAAGTTGTGTATATAACCAATAGGTTGTGTTTAGGACCAATGAGTCCCAATAAGGTGTGTATATAACCAATAAGTTGTGTTTAGGACCAATGATGGCCCAATAAGGTGTGTTTAGGGGCAATGAGGGTCAGTTGGGACCAATGAGTCCCAATAAGGTGTGTATATAACCAATAAGTTGTGTTTAGGACCAATGATGGCCCAATAAGGTGTGTTTAGTAGGGCAATGAGGGTCGAGTTGGGACCAATAAGTCCTAATAAGGTGTGTCATATAACCAATAAGTTGTGTTTAGGACCAATGATGGCCCAATAAGGTGTGTTTAGTAGACCAATGAGGTTGTGTTTAGGACCAATGATGTCCCAATAAGGTGTGTTTATATAACCAATAAGTTGTGTTTAGGACCAATGATGGCCCAATAAGGTGTGTTTAGGGGCAATAAGGGTCAGTTGGAACCAATGAGTCCCAATAAGGTGTGTATATAACCAATAAGTTGTGTTTAGGACCAATGATGGCCCAATAAGGTGTGTATATAACCAATAGGTTGTGTTTAGGACCAATGATGGCCAATAAGTTGTGTTTAGGACCAATGATAGTCCAATAAGGTGTGTATATAATCAATAGGACCAAAAAGGTGTGTTTAGGGGCAACAAGGGTCAATTGGGACCAATTAGTCCCAATAAGGTGTGTATATAACTAATAATTTGTGCTCAGGACCAATGATGGCCCAATAAGTTATGTATATAACCAATAGGTTGTGTTTAGGACCAATGATGGCCAATAAGTTGTGTTTAGGACCAATAATTGCCCAATAAGGTGTGTATATTACCAATAGGACCAAAAAGGTGTGTTTAGGGGCAATAAGGGTTAGTTGGGACCAATGAGTCCCAATAAGGTGTGTATAAAACCAATAAGTTGTGTTTAGGACCAATGATGGCCCAATAAGGTGTGTATATAACGAATAGGCCCAAAAAGGTGTGTTTAGGGGCAACAAGGGTCAGTTGCGACCAATGAGTCCCAATAAGGTGTGTATATAACCAATAAGTTGTGTTTAGGACCAATGATGGCCCAATAAGGTGTGTATATAACCAATAGGGCCAAAAAGATGTGTTTAGGGGCAACGGTCAGTTGGGACCAATGAGTCCCAATAAGGTGTGTATATAACCAATAAGTTGTGTTTAAGACCAATGATGGCCCAATAAGGTGTGTGTATAACCAATAGGTTGTGTTTTGGACCAATGATGGCCAATAAGTTGTGTTTAGGACCAATGATGGCCCAATAAGGTGTGTATATAACCAATATGACCAAAAAGGTGTGTTTAAGGGCAACAAGGGTCATTTGGGACCAATTAGTCCCAATAAGGTGTGTATATAACTAATAAGTTGTGTTTAGAACCAATGATGGCCCAATAAGTTATGTATATAACCAATAGGTTGTGTTTAGGACCAATGATGGCCAATAAGTTGTGTTTAGGACCAATGATTGACCAATAAGGTGTGTATATTACCAATAGGACCAAAAAGGTGTGTTTAGGGGCAAAAGGGTTAGTTGGGACCAATGAGTCCCAATAAGGTGTAAGTTGTGTTTAGGACCAATGATGACCCATAAGGTGTGTATATAACGAATAGGCCCAAAAAGGTGTGTTTAGGGGCAACAAGGGTCAGTTGCGACCAATGAGTCCCAATAAGGTGTGTATATAACCAATAAGTTGTATTTAGGACCAATGATGGCCCAATAAGTTGTGTATATAACCAATAGGACCAAAAAGATGTGTTTAGGGGCAACAACGGTCAGTTGGGACCAATGAATCCCAACAAGGTGTGTATATAACCAATAAGTTGTATTTAAGACCAATGATGGCCCTATAAGCTGTGTGTATAACCAATAGGTTGTGTTTTGGACCAATGATGGCCAATAAGTTGTGTTTAGGACCAATGATGGCCCAATAAGGTGTGTATTTAAACAATATGACCAAAAAGGTGTGTTTAGGGGCAACAAGGGTCATTTGGGACCAATTAGTCCCAATAAGGTGTGTATATAACTAATAAGTTGTGTTTAGAACCAATGATGGCCCAATAAGTTATGTATATAACCAATAGGTTGTGTTTAGGACCAATGATGGCCAATAAGTTGTGTTTAGGACCAATGATTGCCCAATAAGGTGTGTATATTACCAATAGGACCAAAAAGGTGTGTTTAGGTGAAAAGGGTCAGTTGGAACCAATGAGTCCCAATAGGGTGTGTATATAACCAATAATTTGTGTTTAGGACCAATGATGGCCCATAAGGTGTGTATATAACGAATAGGCCCAAAAAGGTGTGTTTAGGGACAACAAGGGCCAGTTGCGACCAATAAGTCCCAATAAGGTGTGTCTATAACCAATAAGTTGTATTTAGGACCCATGATGGCCCAATAAGGTGTGTATATAACCAATAGGTTGTGTTTAGGACGAATGATGTCCAATAAGTTGTTTTTAGGACCAATGACGGCCCAAAAGGTGTGTATATAACTAATAGGACCAAAAAGGTGTGTTTAGGTGCAACAAGGGTCAGTTGGAACCAATGAGTCCCAATAATGTGTGTATATAACCAATAAGTTGTATTAGGGACCAATGATGGCCCAATAAGGTGTGTATATAACCAATAGGTTGTGTTTAGGACCAATGATGGCCAATAAGTTGTGTTTAGGACCAATGATAGTCCAATAAGGTGTGTATATAATCAATAGGACCAAAAAGGTGTGTTTAGGGGCAACAAGGGTCAATTGGGACCAATTAGTCCCAATATGGTGTGTATATAACTAATAATTTGTGCTCAGGACCAATGATGGCCCAATAAGTTATGTATATAACCAATAGGTTGTGTTTAGGACCAATGATGGCCAATAAGTTGTGTTTAGGACCAATAATTGCCCAATAAGGTGTGTATATTACCAATAGGACCAAAAAGGTGTGTTTAGGGGCAAAAGGGTTAGTTGGGACCAATGAGTCCCAATTAGGTGTGTATAAAACCAATAAGTTGTGTTTAGGACCAATGATGGCCCATAAGGTGTGTATATAACGAATAGGCCCAAAAAGGTGTGTTTAGGGGCAACAAGGGTCAGTTGCGACCAATGAGTCCCAATAAGGTGTGTATATAACCAATAAGTTGTATTTAGGACCAATGATGGCCCAATAAGTTGTGTATATAACCAATAGGACCAAAAAGATGTGTTTAGGGGCAACAACGGTCAGTTGGGACCAATGAATCCCAACAAGGTGTGTATATAACCAATAAGTTGTATTTAAGACCAATGATGGCCCTATAAGGTGTGTGTATAACCAATAGGTTGTGTTTTGGACCAATGATGGCCAATAAGTTGTGTTTAGGACCAATGATGTCCCAATAAGGTGTGTATTTAAACAATATGACCAAAAAGGTGTGTTTAGTGGCAACAAGGGTCATTTGGGACCAATTAGTCCCAATAAGGTGTGTATATAACTAATAACTTGTGTTTAGAACCAATAATGGCCCAATAAGTTATGTATATAACCAATAGGTTGTGTTTAGGACCAATGATGGCCAATAAGTTGTGTTTAGGACCAATGATTGCCCAATAAGGTGTGTATATTACCAATAGGACCAAAAAGGTGTGTTTAGGGGCAAAAGGGTTAGTTGGGACCAATGAGTCCCAATAAGGTGTGTATAAAACCAATAAGTTGTGTTTAGGACCAATGATGGCCCATAAGGTGTGTATATAACGAATAGGCCCAAAAAGGTGTGTTTAGGGGCAACAAGGGTCAGTTGCGACCAATGAGTCCCAATAAGGTGTGTATATAACCAATAAGTTGTATTTAGGACCAATGATGGCCCAATAAGTTGTGTATATAACTAATAGGACCAAAAAGATGTGTTTAGGGGCAACAACGGTCAGTTGGGACCAATGAATCCCAACAAGGTGTGTATATAACCAATAAGTTGTATTTAAGACCAATGATGGCCCTATAAGGTGTGTGTATAACCAATAGGTTGTGATTTGGACCAATGATGGCCAATAAGTTGTGTTTAGGACCAATGATGGCCCAATAAGCTGTGTATTTAAACAATATGACCAAAAAGGTGTGTTTAGTGGCAACAAGGGTCATTTGGGACCAATTAGTCCCAATAAGGTGTGTATATAACTAATAAGTTGTGTTTAGAACCAATGATGGCCCAATAAGTTATGTATATAACCAATAGGTTGTGTTTAGGACCAATGATGGCCAATAAGTTGTGTTTAGGACCAATGATTGCCCAATAAGGTGTGTATATTACCAATAGGACCAAAAATGTGTGTTTACGTGAAAAGGGTCAGTTGGAACCAATGAGTCCCAATAGGGTGTGTATATAACCAATAATTTGTGTTTAGGACCAATGATGGCCCATAAGGTGTGTATATAACGAATAGGCCCAAAAAGGTGTGTTTAGGGACAACAAGGGCCAGTTGCGACCAATGAGTCCCAATAAGGTGTGTCTATAACCAGTAAGTTGTATTTAGGACCCATGATGGCCCAATAAGGTGTGTATATAACCAATAGGTTGTGTTTAGGACGAATGATGTCCAATAAGTTGTTTTTAGGACCAATGACGGCCCAAAAGGTGTGTATATAACTAATAGGACCAAAAAGGTGTGTTTAGGTGCAACAAGGGTCAGTTGGAACCAATGAGTCCCAATAATGTGTGTATATAACCAATAAGTTGTATTAGGGACCAATGATGGCCCAATAAGGTGTGTATATAACCAATAGGTTGTGTTTAGGACCAATGATGGCCAATAAGTTGTGTTTAGGACCAATGATAGTCCAATAAGGTGTGTATATAATCAATAGGACCAAAAAGGTGTGTTTAGGGGCAACAAGGGTCAATTGGGACCAATTAGTCCCAATAAGGTGTGTATATAACTAATAATTTGTGCTCAGGACCAATGATGGCCCAATAAGTTATGTATATAACCAATAGGTTGTGTTTAGGACCAATGATGGCCAATAAGTTGTGTTTAGGACCAATAATTGCCCAATAAGGTGTGTATATTACCAATAGGACCAAAAAGGTGTGTTTAGGGGCAAAAGGGTTAGTTGGGACCAATGAGTCCCAATAAGGTGTGTATAAAACCAATAAGTTGTGTTTAGGACCAATGATGGCCCATAAGGTGTGTATATAACGAATAGGCCCATAAAGGTGTGTTTAGGGGCAACAAGGGTCAGTTGCGACCAATGAGTCCCAATAAGGTGTGTATATAACCAATAAGTTGTATTTAGGACCAATTATGGCCCAATAAGTTGTGTATATAACCAATAGGACCAAAAAGATGTGTTTAGGGGCAACAACGGTCAGTTGGGACCAATGAATCCCAACAAGGTATGTATATAACCAATAAGTTGTATTTAAGACCAATGATGGCCCAATAAGGTGTGTGTATAACCAATAGGTTGTGTTTTGGACCAATGATGGCCAATAAGTTGTGTTTAGGACCAATGATGGCCCAATAAGGTGTGTATTTAAACAATATGACCAAAAAGGTGTGTTTAGTGGCAACAAGGGTCATTTGGGACCAATTAGTCCCAATAAGGTGTGTATATAACTAATAACTTGTGTTTAGAACCAATAATGGCCCAATAAGTTATGTATATAACCAATAGGTTGTGTTTAGGACCAATGATGGCCAATAAGTTGTGTTTAGGACCAATGATTGCCCAATAAGGTGTGTATATTACCAATAGGACCAAAAAGGTGTGTTTAGGGGCAAAAGGGTTAGTTGGGACCAATGAGTCCCAATAAGGTGTGTATAAAACCAATAAGTTGTGTTTAGGACCAATGATGGCCCATAAGGTGTGTATATAACGAATAGGCCCAAAAAGGTGTGTTTAGGGGCAACAAGGGTCAGTTGCGACCAATGAGTCCCAATAAGGTGTGTATATAACCAATAAGTTGTATTTAGGACCAATGATGGCCCAATAAGTTGTGTATATAACTAATAGGACCAAAAAGATGTGTTTAGGGGCAACAACGGTCAGTTGGGACCAATGAATCCCAACAAGGTGTGTATATAACCAATAAGTTGTATTTAAGACCAATGATGGCCCTATAAGGTGTGTGTATAACCAATAGGTTGTGATTTGGACCAATGATGGCCAATAAGTTGTGTTTAGGACCAATGATGGCCCAATAAGCTGTGTATTTAAACAATATGACCAAAAAGGTGTGTTTAGTGGCAACAAGGGTCATTTGGGACCAATTAGTCCCAATAAGGTGTGTATATAACTAATAAGTTGTGTTTAGAACCAATGATGGCCCAATAAGTTATGTATATAACCAATAGGTTGTGTTTAGGACCAATGATGGCCAATAAGTTGTGTTTAGGACCAATGATTGCCCAATAAGGTGTGTATATTACCAATAGGACCAAAAATGTGTGTTTACGTGAAAAGGGTCAGTTGGAACCAATGAGTCCCAATAGGGTGTGTATATAACCAATAATTTGTGTTTAGGACCAATGATGGCCCATAAGGTGTGTATATAACGAATAGGCCCAAAAAGGTGTGTTTAGGGACAACAAGGGCCAGTTGCGACCAATGAGTCCCAATAAGGTGTGTCTATAACCAGTAAGTTGTATTTAGGACCCATGATGGCCCAATAAGGTGTGTATATAACCAATAGGTTGTGTTTAGGACGAATGATGTCCAATAAGTTGTTTTTAGGACCAATGACGGCCCAAAAGGTGTGTATATAACTAATAGGACCAAAAAGGTGTGTTTAGGTGCAACAAGGGTCAGTTGGAACCAATGAGTCCCAATAATGTGTGTATATAACCAATAAGTTGTATTAGGGACCAATGATGGCCCAATAAGGTGTGTATATAACCAATAGGTTGTGTTTAGGACCAATGATGGCCAATAAGTTGTGTTTAGGACCAATGATAGTCCAATAAGGTGTGTATATAATCAATAGGACCAAAAAGGTGTGTTTAGGGGCAACAAGGGTCAATTGGGACCAATTAGTCCCAATAAGGTGTGTATATAACTAATAATTTGTGCTCAGGACCAATGATGGCCCAATAAGTTATGTATATAACCAATAGGTTGTGTTTAGGACCAATGATGGCCAATAAGTTGTGTTTAGGACCAATAATTGCCCAATAAGGTGTGTATATTACCAATAGGACCAAAAAGGTGTGTTTAGGGGCAAAAGGGTTAGTTGGGACCAATGAGTCCCAATAAGGTGTGTATAAAACCAATAAGTTGTGTTTAGGACCAATGATGGCCCATAAGGTGTGTATATAACGAATAGGCCCATAAAGGTGTGTTTAGGGGCAACAAGGGTCAGTTGCGACCAATGAGTCCCAATAAGGTGTGTATATAACCAATAAGTTGTATTTAGGACCAATTATGGCCCAATAAGTTGTGTATATAACCAATAGGACCAAAAAGATGTGTTTAGGGGCAACAACGGTCAGTTGGGACCAATGAATCCCAACAAGGTATGTATATAACCAATAAGTTGTATTTAAGACCAATGATGGCCCAATAAGGTGTGTGTATAACCAATAGGTTGTGTTTTGGACCAATGATGGCCAATAAGTTGTGTTTAGGACCAATGATGGCCCAATAAGGTGTGTATATAACCAATATGACCAAAAAGGTGTGTTTAGGGGCAACAAGGGTCATTTGGGACCAATTAGTCCCAATAAGGTGTGTATATAACTAATAAGTTGTGTTTAGAACCAATGATGGCCCAATAAGTTATGTATATAACCAATAGGTTGTGCTTAGGACCAATGATGGCCAATAAGTTGTGTTTAGGACCAATGATTGCCCAATAAGGTGTGTATATTACCAATAGGACCAAAAAGGTGTGTTTAGGGGCAAAAGGGTTAGTTGGGACCAATGAGTCCCAATAAGGTGTGTATAAAACCAATAAGTTGTGTTTAGGACCAATGATGGCCCATAAGGTGTGTATATAACGAATAGGCCCAAAAAGGTGTGTTTAGAGGCAACAAGGGTCAGTTGTGACCAATGAGTCCCAATAAGGTGTGTATATAACCAATAAGTTGTATTTAGGACCAATGATGGCCCAATAAGTTGTGTATATAACCAATAGGACCAAAAAGATGTGTTTAGGGGCAACAACGGTCAGTTGGGACCAATGAATCCCAACAAGGTGTGTATATAACTAATAAGTTGTATTTAAGACCAATGATGGCCCTATAAGGTGTGTGTATAACCAATAGGTTGTGTTTTGGACCAATGATGGCCAATAAGTTGTGTTTAGGACCAATGATGGCCCAATAAGGTGTGTATTTAAACAATATGACCAAAAAGGTGTGTTTAGTGGCAACAAGGGTCATTTGGGACCAATTAGTCCCAATAAGGTGTGTATATAACTAATAAGTTGTGTTTAGAACCAATAATGGCCCAATAAGTTATGTATATAACCAATAGGTTGTGTTTAGGACCAATGATGGCCAATAAGTTGTGTTTAGGACCAATGATTGCCCAATAAGGTGTGTATATTACCAATAGGACCAAAAAGGTGTGTTTAGGTGAAAAGGGTCAGTTGGAACCAATGAGTCCCAATAGGGTGTGTATATAACCAATAATTTGTGTTTAGGACCAATGATGGCCCATAAGGTGTGTATATAACGAATAGGCCCAAAAAGGTGTGTTTAGGGACAACAAGGGCCAGTTGCGACCAATGAGTCCCAATAAGGTGTGTCTATAACCAATAAGTTGTATTTAGGACCCATGATGGCCCAATAAGGTGTGTATATAACCAATAGGTTGTGTTTAGGACGAATGATGTCCAATAAGTTGTTTTTAGGACCAATGACGGCCCAAAAGGTGTGTATATAACTAATAGGACCAAAAAGGTGTGTTTAGGTGCAACAAGGGTCAGTTGGAACCAATGAGTCCCAATAATGTGTGTATATAACCAATAAGTTGTATTAGGGACCAATAATGGCCCAATAAGATGTGTATATAACCAATAGGTTGTGTTTAGGACCAATGATGGCCAATAAGTTGTGTTTAGGACCAATGATGGTCCAATAAGTGTCAGGACCAAATTTGAGCCTTTACTCATCCAATACACAGATTCAAGTGCGGAAATCATGAATCCATGATCAAATCATAGTGTTTGCTTGTTGAAATCCTTAGATTTCGCCTCTGAAACTCAAGAACTTGAGGGTTTTCACACACAAGTGCTCTCTATCTTCAAACAGCCGTCCAAGAGTGTTATTAGGGTTATTCTAGAGTGGCTATTTATACTAGAGAGAGCACAGGTCGTGATTGTGCTGAAATCAAGAGAATGTTATTGAAGTTAGTGAAATTTATGACATCAGACATACGAGATCGCCAAGAACAACATTGAAGTCGCCAAGACTAAAATGAAGTCGCCAAGGCTGGTTGGTGACCTCGCCAAGGCTTGGTGAGGTCGCCAACCTTGGTGAGGTCGCCAAGAGGTTGGCGAGGTCGCCAAGGTAACATGCCCAAGTCGCCAAGTGCAAAATCCACATCGCCAAGATTCTTGGTGAGGTCGCCAAGAATCTTGGTGAGGTCGCCAAGTAAGTCCAGAAATCACTAAGTACGCTCCGGAAACGTCAATTATCATTATTGAATCATCAAGGATTGTTATTACAAAGACACAATCAATTATTAGCATTTACCAAGTAACTTATCATGAAATGACCTAGATCTTGGATACTGACAATCACATTGCAATTGAAATGTACTAAGGCAATATCTCCAATATCCATAATCAACACAAGTTAAGACATTTAGACATGACATACAAAACATCATACACTTGAATGATTAATATAAACATCAGGATAATTGTCCAAGTACAAGATACAAGCAAAAGTGAAAGATATACACATGAACACAAAACCAAAGGATGCTATGTTTGAGTTGCCACCAACCCTATAAAGTTCTTACAATAAGGTGTGTATATAATCAATAGGACCAAAAAGGTGTGTTTAGGGGCAACGAGGGTCAATTGGGACCAATTAGTCCCAATAAGGTGTGTATATAACTAATAATTTGTGTTTAGGACCAATGATGGCCCAATAAGTTATGTATATAACCAATAGGTTGTGTTTAGGACCAATGATGGCCAATAAGTTGTGTTTAGGACCAATAATTGCCCAATAAGGTGTGTATATTACCAATAGGACCAAAAAGGTGTGTTTAGGGGCAAAAGGGTTAGTTGGGACCAATGAGTCCCAATAAGGTGTGTATAAAACCAATAAGTTGTGTTTAGGACCAATGATGGCCCATAAGGTGTGTATATAACGAATAGGCCCAAAAAGGTGTGTTTAGGGGCAACAAGGGTCAGTTGCGACCAATGAGTCCCAATAAGGTGTGTATATAACCAATAAGTTGTATTTAGGACCAATGATGGCCCAATAAGTTGTGTATATAACCAATAGGACCAAAAAGATGTGTTTAGGGGCAACAACGGTCAGTTGGGACCAATGAATCCCAACAAGGTGTGTATATAACCAATAAGTTGTATTTAAGACCAATGATGGCCCAATAAGGTGTGTGTATAACCAATAGGTTGTGTTTTGGACCAATGATGGCCAATAAGTTGTGTTTAGGACCAATGATGGCCCAATAAGGTGTGTATATAACCAATATGACCAAAAAGGTGTGTTTAGGGGCAACAAGGGTCATTTGGGACCAATTAGTCCCAATAAGGTGTGTATATAACTAATAAGTTGTGTTTAGAACCAATGATGGCCCAATAAGTTATGTATATAACCAATAGGTTGTGTTTAGGACCAATGATGGCCAATAAGTTGTGTTTAGGACCAATGATTGCCCAATAAGGTGTGTATATTACCAATAGGACCAAAAAGGTGTGTTTAGGGGCAAAAGGGTTAGTTGGGACCAATGAGTCCCAATAAGGTGTGTATAAAACCAATAAGTTGTGTTTAGGACCAATGATGGCCCATAAGGTGTGTATATAACGAATAGGCCCAAAAAGGTGTGTTTAGGGGCAACAAGGGTCAGTTGCAACCAATGAGTCCCAATAAGGTGTGTATATAACCAATAAGTTGTATTTAGGACCAATGATGGCCCAATAAGTTGTGTATATAACCAATAGGACCAAAAAGATGTGTTTAGGGGCAACAACGGTCAGTTGGGACCAATGAATCCCAACAAGGTGTGTATATAACCAATAAGTTGTATTTAAGACCAATGATGGCCCTATAAGGTGTGTGTATAACCAATAGGTTGTGTTTTGGACCAATGATGGCCAATAAGTTGTGTTTAGGACCAATGATGGCCCAATAAGGTGTGTATATAACCAATATGACCAAAAAGGTGTGTTTAGGGGCAACAAGGGTCATTTGGGACCAATTAGTCCCAATAAGGTGTGTATATAACTAATAAGTTGTGTTTAGAACCAATGATGGCCCAATAAGTTATGTATATAACCAATAGGTTGTGGTTAGGACCAATGATGGCCAATAAGTTGTGTTTAGGACCAATGATTGCCCAATAAGGTGTGTATATTACCAATAGGACCAAAAAGGTGTGTTTAGGGGCAAAATGGTTCGTTGGGACCAATGAGTCCCAATAAGGTGCGTATAAAACCAATAAGTTGTGTTTAGGACCAATGATGGCCCATAAGGTGTGTATATAACGAATAGGCCCAAAAAGGTGTGTTTAGGGGCAACAAGGGTCAGTTGCGACAAATGAGTCCCAATAAGGTGTGTATATAACCAATAAGTTGTATTTAGGACCAATGATGGCCCAATAAGTTGTGTATATAACCAATAGGACCAAAAAGATGTGTTTAGGGGCAACAACGGTCAGTTGGGACCAATGAATCCCAACAAGGTGTGTATATAACCAATAAGTTGTATTTAAGACCAATGATGGCCCTATAAGGTGTGTGTATAACCAATAGGTTGTGTTTTGGACCAATGATGGCCAATAAGTTGTGTTTAGGACCAATGATGGCCCAATAAGGTGTGTATATAACCAATATGACCAAAAAGGTGTGTTTAGGGGCAACAAGGGTCATTTGGGACCAATTAGTCCCAATAAGGTGTGTATATAACTAATAAGTTGTGTTTAGAACCAATGATGGCCCAATAAGTTATGTATATAACCAATAGGTTGTGTTTAGGACCAATGATGGCAATAAGTTGTGTTTAGGACCAATGATTGCCCAATAAGGTGTGTATATTACCAATAGGACCAAAAAGGTGTGTTTAGGTGAAAAGGGTCAGTTGGAACCAATGAGTCCCAATAGGGTGTGTATATAACCAATAATTTGTGTTTAGGACCAATGATGGCCCATAAGGTGTGTATATAATGAATAGGCCCAAAAAGGTGTGTTTAGGGATAACAAGGGCCAGTTGCGACCAATGAGTCCCAATAAGGTGTGTCTATAACCAATAAGTTGTATTTAGGACCCATGATGGCCCAATAAGGTGTGTATATAACCAATAGGTTGTGTTTAGGACGAATGATGTCCAATAAGTTGTTTTTAGGACCAATGACGGCCCAAAAGTTGTGTATATAACTAATAGGACCAAAAAGGTGTGTTTAGGTGCAACAAGGGTCAGTTGGAACCAATGAGTCCCAATAATGTGTGTATATAACCAATAAGTTGTATTAGGGACCAATGATGGCCCAATAAGGTGTGTATATAACCAATAGGTTGTGTTTAGGACCAATGATGGCCAATAAGTTGTGTTTAGGACCAATGATGGTCCAATAAGGTGTGTATATAATCAATAGGACCAAAAAGGTGTGTTTAGGGGCAACAAGGGTCAATTGGGACCAATTAGTCCCAATAAGGTGTGTATATAACTAATAATTTGTGTTTAGGACCAATGATGGCCCAATAAGTTATGTATATAACCAATAGGTTGTGTTTAGGACCAATGATGGCCAATAAGTTGTGTTTAGGACCAATAATTGCCCAATAAGGTGTGTATATTACCAATAGGACCAAAAAGGTGTGTTTAGGGGCAAAAGGGTCAGTTGGGACCAATGAGTCCCAATAAGGTGTGTATAAAACCAATAAGTTGTGTTTAGGACCAATGATTGCCCATAAGGTGTGTATATAACGAATAGGCCCAAAAAGGTGTGTTTAGGGGCAACAAGGGTCAGTTGCGACCAATGAGTCCCAATAAGGTGTGTATATAACCAATAAGTTGTATTTAGGACCAATGATGGCCCAATAAGTTGTGTATATAACCAATAGGACCAAAAAGATGTGTTTAGGGGCAACAACGGTCAGTTGGGACCAATGAATCCCAACAAGGTGTGTATATAACCAATAAGTTGTATTTAAGACCAATGATGGCCCTATAAGGTGTGTGTATAACCAATAGGTTGTGTTTTGGACCAATGATGGCCAATAAGTTGTGTTTAGGACCAATGATGGCCCAATAAGGTGTGTATATAACCAATATGACCAAAAAGGTGTGTTTAGGGGCAACAAGGGTCATTTGGGACCAATTAGTCCCAATAAGGTGTGTATATAACTAATAAGTTGTGTTTAGAACCAATGATGGCCCAATAAGTTATGTATATAACCAATAGGTTGTGGTTAGGACCAATGATGGCCAATAAGTTGTGTTTAGGACCAATGATTGCCCAATAAGGTGTGTATATTACCAATAGGACCAAAAAGGTGTGTTTAGGGGCAAAATGGTTCGTTGGGACCAATGAGTCCCAATAAGGTGCGTATAAAACCAATAAGTTGTGTTTAGGACCAATGATGGCCCATAAGGTGTGTATATAACGAATAGGCCCAAAAAGGTGTGTTTAGGGGCAACAAGGGTCAGTTGCGACAAATGAGTCCCAATAAGGTGTGTATATAACCAATAAGTTGTATTTAGGACCAATGATGGCCCAATAAGTTGTGTATATAACCAATAGGACCAAAAAGATGTGTTTAGGGGCAACAACGGTCAGTTGGGACCAATGAATCCCAACAAGGTGTGTATATAACCAATAAGTTGTATTTAAGACCAATGATGGCCCTATAAGGTGTGTGTATAACCAATAGGTTGTGTTTTGGACCAATGATGGCCAATAAGTTGTGTTTAGGACCAATGATGGCCCAATAAGGTGTGTATATAACCAATATGACCAAAAAGGTGTGTTTAGGGGCAACAAGGGTCATTTGGGACCAATTAGTCCCAATAAGGTGTGTATATAACTAATAAGTTGTGTTTAGAACCAATGATGGCCCAATAAGTTATGTATATAACCAATAGGTTGTGTTTAGGACCAATGATGGCAATAAGTTGTGTTTAGGACCAATGATTGCCCAATAAGGTGTGTATATTACCAATAGGACCAAAAAGGTGTGTTTAGGTGAAAAGGGTCAGTTGGAACCAATGAGTCCCAATAGGGTGTGTATATAACCAATAATTTGTGTTTAGGACCAATGATGGCCCATAAGGTGTGTATATAATGAATAGGCCCAAAAAGGTGTGTTTAGGGATAACAAGGGCCAGTTGCGACCAATGAGTCCCAATAAGGTGTGTCTATAACCAATAAGTTGTATTTAGGACCCATGATGGCCCAATAAGGTGTGTATATAACCAATAGGTTGTGTTTAGGACGAATGATGTCCAATAAGTTGTTTTTAGGACCAATGACGGCCCAAAAGTTGTGTATATAACTAATAGGACCAAAAAGGTGTGTTTAGGTGCAACAAGGGTCAGTTGGAACCAATGAGTCCCAATAATGTGTGTATATAACCAATAAGTTGTATTAGGGACCAATGATGGCCCAATAAGGTGTGTATATAACCAATAGGTTGTGTTTAGGACCAATGATGGCCAATAAGTTGTGTTTAGGACCAATGATGGTCCAATAAGGTGTGTATATAATCAATAGGACCAAAAAGGTGTGTTTAGGGGCAACAAGGGTCAATTGGGACCAATTAGTCCCAATAAGGTGTGTATATAACTAATAATTTGTGTTTAGGACCAATGATGGCCCAATAAGTTATGTATATAACCAATAGGTTGTGTTTAGGACCAATGATGGCCAATAAGTTGTGTTTAGGACCAATAATTGCCCAATAAGGTGTGTATATTACCAATAGGACCAAAAAGGTGTGTTTAGGGGCAAAAGGGTCAGTTGGGACCAATGAGTCCCAATAAGGTGTGTATAAAACCAATAAGTTGTGTTTAGGACCAATGATTGCCCATAAGGTGTGTATATAACGAATAGGCCCAAAAAGGTGTGTTTAGGGGCAACAAGGGTCAGTTGCGACCAATGAGTCCCAATAAGGTGTGTATATAACCAATAAGTTGTATTTAGGACCAATGATGGCCCAATAAGTTGTGTATATAACCAATAGGACCAAAAAGATGTGTTTAGGGGCAACAACGGTCAGTTGGGACCAATGAATCCCAACAAGGTGTGTATATAACCAATAAGTTGTATTTAAGACCAATGATGGCCCTATAAGGTGTGTGTATAACCAATAGGTTGTGTTTTGGACCAATGATGGCCAATAAGTTGTGTTTAGGACCAATGATGGCCCAATAAGGTGTGTATATAACCAATATGACCAAAAAGGTGTGTTTAGGGGCAACAAGGGTCATTTGGGACCAATTAGTCCCAATAAGGTGTGTATATAACTAATAAGTTGTGTTTAGAACCAATGATGGCCCAATAAGTTATGTATATAACCAATAGGTTGTGGTTAGGACCAATGATGGCCAATAAGTTGTGTTTAGGACCAATGATTGCCCAATAAGGTGTGTATATTACCAATAGGACCAAAAAGGTGTGTTTAGGGGCAAAATGGTTCGTTGGGACCAATGAGTCCCAATAAGGTGCGTATAAAACCAATAAGTTGTGTTTAGGACCAATGATGGCCCATAAGGTGTGTATATAACGAATAGGCCCAAAAAGGTGTGTTTAGGGGCAACAAGGGTCAGTTGCGACAAATGAGTCCCAATAAGGTGTGTATATAACCAATAAGTTGTATTTAGGACCAATGATGGCCCAATAAGTTGTGTATATAACCAATAGGACCAAAAAGATGTGTTTAGGGGCAACAACGGTCAGTTGGGACCAATGAATCCCAACAAGGTGTGTATATAACCAATAAGTTGTATTTAAGACCAATGATGGCCCTATAAGGTGTGTGTATAACCAATAGGTTGTGTTTTGGACCAATGATGGCCAATAAGTTGTGTTTAGGACCAATGATGGCCCAATAAGGTGTGTATATAACCAATATGACCAAAAAGGTGTGTTTAGGGGCAACAAGGGTCATTTGGGACCAATTAGTCCCAATAAGGTGTGTATATAACTAATAAGTTGTGTTTAGAACCAATGATGGCCCAATAAGTTATGTATATAACCAATAGGTTGTGTTTAGGACCAATGATGGCAATAAGTTGTGTTTAGGACCAATGATTGCCCAATAAGGTGTGTATATTACCAATAGGACCAAAAAGGTGTGTTTAGGTGAAAAGGGTCAGTTGGAACCAATGAGTCCCAATAGGGTGTGTATATAACCAATAATTTGTGTTTAGGACCAATGATGGCCCATAAGGTGTGTATATAATGAATAGGCCCAAAAAGGTGTGTTTAGGGATAACAAGGGCCAGTTGCGACCAATGAGTCCCAATAAGGTGTGTCTATAACCAATAAGTTGTATTTAGGACCCATGATGGCCCAATAAGGTGTGTATATAACCAATAGGTTGTGTTTAGGACGAATGATGTCCAATAAGTTGTTTTTAGGACCAATGACGGCCCAAAAGTTGT